>JASCZI010090854.1:1786-16286 GCA_036250425.1 Stylosanthes scabra
AGCTCACATACATATACACCCGCATAAGACTCACAAAAAATGAACTCGTTTACTTTTAAATTAAAGTTACTTTTTGGATTGACTTTTAAATTAAATTTAAACTAATTTATTTATTTTTCTGTTATTTGTGTACCAATAATTATTTTTGTTAATAAGTAAACAAACTAACTTGTAATTATTTTTTATTTCAAAATTATGTTTTAATACTCGTTTATTATAAAGTTTAAAATTGGAATATGTAATTTAAATTTAAATTTTAAGGGTGTAAGTAAAGCTGTGTTATGTTTAGTTAGATTTAAAATGAACTTTAATTTTATTATTAGGTTATTTTTTAAAAAAAATTAAAATTTAATTCTTACATCAATGGAGAAGACCGTATCAAAATCAAATTAAACACACATTTAACGTGAACATATCAGATTAAATTGGCTTGAGCGGTCTCATATTTAATTCACGTATATAATAAATTAATAAAATTTACACTTAAAATAATATTTAGGGTGGGTTTGATAAAACTTTTTGGAAGGGCGCTTGTACTTTTTAAAAGCATAATCACCTTATTTTATGTTTGGTAAACAAAAGACGACGTGCTTGTGCTTGTAGCTTTTAAAAGATAGGGGTGCTTTTGAAAGCATCTAAGGAGGAGCTTTTCAAAAATATCTTGTGCTTATCAAAATTAAAAAGTCTAATATAACCCTATTTAATATAAATGTTCGCATTTATTATTACATTTATATCTATTATGGTCATTTTAAATTTTTAAGTCATTTTACCAAACACAATTGTTGTTACTTGTGCTTATTAAAAGACTAATTTTGTTTAATTTTACCAAACACACGTACTACGACTTTTAAAAAGCTATCTTTTAAAAGATAACTTTCATAAGCTACTTTTGAAAAATAAAAGCTTTACCAAACTGACCTTTAATAAATAAAAAAATCTTGAGTGTCAACCTTAAAAAATAATCATAAAACTAATAATTAAGTTATTATTTAAAATGTTAAAAAAAATTATCATAAATAATTGAAAAACATTATCAATTATGGAGGATAACTTTTTAAATTTTGGACTATTGTTAATAAATATATATAAATATAACTACTAACCTTAAGTGCTTTATAATAAGGAAAACCGGGGAAATTAATTGGCAAAGAGAACATGGCATCATCAAGAGCACCAAGCAAATGTTCAACTTGTTTGATTGTATTGTGATGATGGTAAGATCCTATGAAGATGTGAACGATGACTTTTAACGAAAGAGCCATGCTCTCCTCCATCAGCATAATAGGTTGTTTAGTGCTTCTGCTCGCCATTCCTTCCAGCGATTCAATCACAATGTTCTCCATTGGATCTAGAAACTTGGCTAAAGAATTGTAGCCCAGAATGTGGGCGATTATCAGTCGCCGGAAACGCTTGTGCTCTTCGCCAGACACATTGATCAACGGTGACTGTGTCACCGTTAAAGTGGTTTCAGGATAACCTAACTTAAAGCTGTTGTCATCACTTAATATTTTTCTGCTTGCCTCCAGTGTGCACACAAGTATTCCAGGATTCATAAATAGGTGTGTCTTGTACATACCGATTTTTCCATATCTGAAAAGTAGGAGAAAATCTTTATTAAATTATTTGATCATATATTTTTTATTAAATTGTTTAATATATATATATATATATTAAGGTTTTGCTATTTACACACTAAAATCATAATATAAGTGTATAATACATTTTCAAATATAAAATATATATTGAAAATTATAAAATCATATATGTATTTAGGTTATTCTAGATAGATATACACTAAAATCAACCATCAAATCAGTCATCAGTGTATAATATGAATTAAAATATAAAATACATGCGTAGTTTAACTCATTTTTAATGTGTATTTTGTATTTCAATGCATATCATATAATGATAGTTGATTTTAATGATTGATTTTAATGTACAAATAAAATTATTATATGTATTTATACGTATTCATATATAAATATATGGTAACTTATTTTAATAATTAATTTTGATCTACAAATAAAAATATATAATATTTTAAAGAGATTTCTAACTATATTCTTTGTGTCACTAAAATAGAAGATGATAAAGTAAAAGAAAAGAGTAAGATACAAGGAAAATGATACAAACTTGAAAACAAGGTTGTTGATGAATAAATCAGGGTGAGTGTATCCAGATCTTAAGTCTTTGATAAAGAACAATGTTTTTCCGATAAGAGGCCAACCCATGTTACCAGGAGGCAAGAATCGACGCTTGTCTCCTAACTTGAAATCATAATACCATTCGTTCATCCTTCTCCCCACTGTCTTCACAACAAAGTAGAATGCCAACAACGTGGCACCACTCATCATCATAATCCATAATACCCAACTTATTACTACCTCCATTTCTACTCCCACCATTTTCTGATCTTCTCTTGTGTGTGCTTCGGAACACTAATACATACTCATAAAGTCTTCTATGTATAAATAAACACCTACTCTCTCACCTTTGCCACTTTTACACGTTCACACCATGCATGGCACCACTCATCCAAACCCAAATTATTGTTAACTACTCCATTTCCATTCTTTATTATTATTGCTTGTGTCATTGTGTTTAGAATGACTACTCCTCCAAGAAGTTAAGAATTCTATATATAATATTATTATATAAAATTATTATTTATACAACATTTATAATAAAAATTATAGAATATCTGAAACCTAAAAGTAACTATTAACCAATTTTATTTACTTTTTTAAAACAGAATATCTGAAATTTATAAAAGTAGAACATCCAATTTAAATTATTGACTGATATTGGTTGAATATTTATTAATTACCTAGCAGTATTATAAAAAAATATATTGTACATGTATTCTAATATATAATATTTAAATTTCAAATTCAACGTGAAACTATATGAATTGTTTTAATATTTTTGTCAATTTTTTAAAAAATTATTTTTATTTATTTTAAATTTTAAATTTTAAAATGATTAATAATGACCGTCTAAAAGTTATTAGCTCACAATACTTTTTCTTAGACATTTTAATTTGATAATAAAAGTTTTTAAAATATTAGTGTTAGTTAAATTAATTGTTTTATTTTCTTTTTATTCACGTGAGATGTTAACATTTTTTTCATATATATATTGCAGGTTTTTAGGACGAAATTGAAATCTTTAAATTCAAAGATTTTAGGGTTAGTCAAACACTCAATCTGATTATTATATTAATTTTTATTGATGCGACATGTTAATTAACATTAGCTTACAGTCAGGTCATTTTAGGAGAAAATTAAATATTGTTTCGCTGCTTCTCCTTCTTGAATTCTTGGAGCTCTCCCTTTCTTAGAATCTAGAGATGATTTTAATAGATCTCGTCTTTTTTTAAAAAAAAGAAAAATACTATCTTAATTCTATGTGATAACTTTTTTATTAAGCCATTTGGTTGCTTTAGGCCAGCTTGGACATGAACCGTAGAATTTATTTGTTCGCAAGATGAGTTACTCCAACTACCATTATGTTGCCTAAAACAAATTAATTATTCAATCATCACAAGATGAGTTACTCATACAAGTTCAATATCAAATAATTAAGGCAATTCTGATCTTTCCCAATTAAAGATGTCAGATTTGGAATCATAGCTAAACAAGACATTGGAAATTAAATTATCAATCCCAGCAAGAAAATAATACATATAGCATTAGATCAAGCCCCTTATCGTTAGGCCAAAAACTATACATAATAAGTAGTGTTCATTCATAAAGCTGATGAAGCTTTAATTTCTTATTTTTAATAGCTTGTACGTAGAACTGAGAAAAATACAAGGCCTTCATGAACTTGTTTGAAAATTGACTACCATTGAGGTTGCCACAATCTTGTAAGAGTCACTAGTGACCCCAAAGATCCATTAAGATATTTGTGAAGTTATCATATCACCCAAGAGTGTTCATTCCTTTGCTTTTGTAACGGGACATTGCCACTCTTTGTAAGCAACTTCCCCAATGACACTACCTCCATTTGAATTTCATTATGTATTTTTCCCATAAATGGTTGCTTCCACACCTATCCCTCTAAGAAGCACACACCATTGACACAACCCACATTTCAATTGGTGATGACAGCCACTTTAGAATGTAATCAAAAGTGGCACCGGTGTCAATGGTGTCCGGGCGGGGACGGGGGCAGTGTGCCTTTTGCTTCTTATCTCCTCGCTCTAATCTCTCCCCGTCCCTCCACCCTTTCCTCGTTTTAGGAGATTTTCGCTTCGTTCCCGTTTGTAATGAATTCTTCATTTTTCATTTTTCTTAAAAATTTTAATAAAAATTTTATTTTTTGCAATACTATCTTTTCGCTGCTTTCTTATTCAAAACAGAAACATAAATTGCTTTTTATCACTATTGTCATAAAGATACTTTCTACTTTAAATAGTTACATGATTTAATTATTTGATTATATATGCTTAACGAAATCATTTAATATATTCCTATATCATAATATTATCTTTACATAAAGAAACTTTTAATGGCAATATTCCCAATTATTTGATTTTACATAAGAGTAATAACTTGATTTTGCTCAAAAGCAAACTATTCCATGGAGACCTTTGTCACCTTGCCGAGGCAGTTATCTTTAGGCAGCGGTGCTATCATATAAGAGAGAGGACATTCTGGATTTATTTGCTCAAACCTATAAAATAAACTTTGTTTAGTCTCATTTCTTTTAATAAATAGCTTTCGTTCCTAATATATATAAATATTTTAATACAAATTCTTCAAATTTCAGATGTAGTGTTTGTAGAAGATAAATAAATGAAATATTCACGTTAGTAATATTGTAAAAAATAGTATAAACATTTTATGAGAATTTTCGAGGGAAAATAAATAATGAAAAGAAGAGAGTACAGTGAAGACATAGAAAACATTTATTAACTAACTTATAATTAAGGACGAAATGATGCAGAAAGATGAGCATTTCAACTTTGAGGAGATCTCTTCCAACACACATCCTTGTTCCAACACCAAAAGGAAAGAAGGCTCCTCCTTTTGTAAAATCTTCCTGCTCACAAATAAAACATGTTAATAGCCTTTTATTATATATACCGTCAGGGGCGGAGCTAGCCTTAGTTATAGGGAGGGGTCAAAATTTAATTTTATAATAAAGAAGAGTAAAAAATTTTAAGAGGACTAAATTTTAATTAGCCTATAATTTAGGGAGAGAAGTTGATGTTTGGGGAGGCCATTGTCCCTCTTGTCATATATGAGGCACCGCCCTTGTATACCGCCACTCTATTTAAGATTTAATATATTTTCAAAGGAATTAGGAGTTGTTCATAAGGAAAAAAAAGAGTAATGCTAGGAGCCAACGTTAGGAAACCCATAAGGAGGTCATGAGTGTAATTAGGGAAATAATGAGTGGTAAAAGAGGAAAGAAAAAAGAAGAAAAATTTATATCTGCTCCTTATGGCTCGATCCCTAATGTTGGCTCAAGATTTTCTCGAAAAAAAATACAAGCGTCCATAACTTTAACTTATATTAATAATACTATTTTTAAGAGTTTGATTTTAATGTAGTGATAATATAAATTATTTTATATAATTGTTGAATTATGTCCATTTTTTAATAATTATTTACATGTTGATATGAATTATAGAAAATGATTAATTTTACTAACATGACAATATATGATTGAATATATAGTTATATGTCATTCATTTATATTATTAAAAATATATCAAAATTAAATTCTATTTCTAAATATTAATGATTAACTATGGAATAAAAAATAAATTATACCAATTGTAGCATTGGTATTTTAATAAAGTTTTAAATGATAATTATTTATGTGTGCATTGTGTATATGTATTAATTTTACTTACTTTATCCCATCTCGAGGGATTGAAGTCTTTTGGATTTGAAAAATATTCGGAAGACAGATGACAAATTCTTGGCCAAATAAATACTCTCCATCCTTTAGGTATAATATAACCTGAAAATATATTAAATAGAGAATAATTATATTTTTTATTTTTTAATGCACCACTATATATATATATATATATATATATATATATATATATATATAATTTAAAAGATAAATCTTTTTATCTTCAATCAGTTTAATGCCAAAAATGCAAAATGTATTAAAAAAAATGCATATATAACATTTTTATAAATAAAAATATTTTAAAAGTATAATAAAAAATTATTTTAAATACTTTTATGTTTCCATTACGTTTAAAATATTAAAAATAACTTATCTTTTAATAATTATTAATAAAAGATTTGTTATAGTAGTGCTCTTAACTAATATTTTTAGGATATTTTGAGTAACACTAAAAAAATTACATACTGATAGGTATCCTAACATTATTTTTCTAAATTTAGTTAATAAGTATCCTAAAATCACATAATAAGTTTAATGAAATATTTTAATTTTTTGTATTTAATAAATATAAAATACATATATGTAAAATTTAAATTTTTATATTTTTAATAAAAAACTTAATTTATAATTTTAACATATATCTTTGAAGGCCCACAATATACATAAATAAATCTCAAGTTAACAAGAGAGATTGAAGTTACCATTGATATTCACGTCGGTAATTGCTTCTCGACAAAAGGGAATCGCCCACTCTGTTACGCGCATCACTTCATTAAATACCTATTTACCAGCCATAATTAATTATCATTAATAACTGATAAGTACCACTACTTAGCTTAGGTACTCATACATATGGTTACATTAGTGATGAGAGCCACTTGCGAGGGAATTGATTCTTTGATGTTTGATTCACATTAATCCTCCGATCCATTATTCCATTAAGAAAAGTATTGAAACAAAATCAACTCTTCATTTTTGTTATTTTAACTGTAACACTATATATGGAAATTTTTTAGGTGGTGAAAGTATCTAGTGGATCACTAAAATTTCAAGTGTTATTTCTTAAATAAAAGAAATATGAATATATATTAGAAATAACCACAACCACATATTTAAAATTTTTTTTCATAATTCTTAAAGGACTACTAGATACTTTCACCACCATAAACAAAATCCACTATATAGATATGCATTCATGTATTTATTTTATAATTTTTTTATTTTTTTTTACTGTAATTTAAATTTTTAATGCTAAAGACTTTATTATTTTATATTTGACACATAAATTTATTAAATGTGAAAACATATGATTGGATACATGAATTTTTATCTACCTAAATTTATTTTATTTTAATATAGCATTTTCTAAAATATCTATATATATACAATTACCTTTTTAAGGTAAACCATTTTTTTAATTTCTTCTATGCTTAAATGCTTTTGCGAAGGTGGCCTTGACTTCAAGATTTCTTCCTGTTCTTCCTACGAGATATAAACATATATATATATATATGGAAAAAAAATAAATATTTAATGAAGCATACCATATCAAGAAATATTTAATATAAATGTGATATAATATTTATTAAATTTAATTTTTAAAAGTAAAGTATAATTAATTTATAATATAAGAACGAGAATTAAATTGAATTACCTTGGCTTTCTGGAAGGCGAAGGTGTTCTTTGTGAGAAATATGACAGACCACATTAATGCCGTTGCTGTGCCTGCATGGCCAGCCAAAAATAACGTGATCAACATGTTAACAATGTCTTCACCCTTCAATTTTCGACCATTCACATCCTCCACTTCCAGAAGAATATCTACAAGATCTTTCTTTTCTGTTACTTCACTGCCATTTTTTATCATCACCTTCCTTTCTTCCACTATCGATTTTAGTATTTCTTCCACCTTCTTACGATTCTAGTAATTGATATGCATCATACATGCGAGCGAGGCAAATCAAGGAAATTATTATTAGCTTCAAACCTTGCTCAAATTATATATATTTTTGCTAAAATGAGAATAAACCTTTAGAGATCACAGAACGAGCTAGTAAGGTTACATATAGACCCCATATATAAGACACACAAGAGAATGAACTATTGAACTAGTTTACTTTTCTTTTTCTTTTGTGACTAGTTTACTTTTAAATTAAAGTTTAAACTATTTTTTTCTGTTATTTGAATACCAATAATTATTTTATATTATTTTTTATAATACGTAAATGAACTAAATTCTAATTTTTTTATTTCAAAATTACGTGCTAATACTCGTTCATTAGAAAGTTTAAAATTGGGATATATAATTTAAGAGAAAGTTTAGGAGTCCATAATTTTTTAACCAATAAGTGGCTAATAGGCTTTTTCCTTCTTTTTTTCTCTCCTCTTTTACCACCTATTATTTCCCTAATTACACTTATAAATTCCCTATCAGTCCCCTAATATTGTTCCGTAACATTACTCATAATTTAAATTTAACATTTAAGGGTGTACGTAGAGTTGTGTTAAGTTTAGTTAGATTTAAAATTGATAGGGTTAGTGAGACATTCGACCAAAGTGAAGAATGAAACTCACTAAACCTAAGTTGCTCTCTCTTCCCCTGTTTCGGATCTCTATCTATCTGGGCCCATAGCTCATCTCTTCATTGTCTATTAGTTTGGGCCATATTGTATTCAAGCCCAATACACTATCCTTTTACGATGAAAAACAACACTTAACAGAATTACAATAATATATCGTTTTCTTATAAAAATAAGAATTAATCTATGTGTATAATTGTACACATCTTTACACATCATTCAACAACACAGAAACTGTGCTAATATTTATGATTTTTTGTGTTGTTAAATGGTGTGTACATGTATGTACAATAATACATCTAGTATTACCGTAAAAATAAATCTAAGTATATATACATCTATGCATCTACTCATATATTCTTGCAACTAATAGTTGTACGCGTAAAGTATTGAAATAATGAAACATAACACATAAATTTTAAGCACAGCAATAATGAAGTTTAACGCAGAAATTTTAAATCATAACAAAAAAAATATTTTTTTATATAGATATATGTACATATAATATTACTCATTTTATAAAACTCAAATTTAATTCTTAAATAAATAAAAAAGACCGTACAAAAATCGAATTAATCACACATTTAACGGAATTATACCGAATGAAATTGGCTTGAGCGGACTCAAATTTAATTAACGTAGATAATAAATTAATAAAATTTACACTTGAATATAAAATTTAATAAATATAATAACTAACCTTAAGTGCTTTATAATAAGGAAAACCGGGGAAATTAATTGGCATAGAGAACAAGGCATCATCAACGGCATGAAGCAAATGTTCAACTTGTTTGATTGTATCATGATGATGGTAAGATCCTATGAAGATGTGAACGATGATTCTTAACGAAAGAGCCATGGTCTCCTTGATTAGCATAATAGGTTGTTCTGTGCTTCTGCTCGCCATTCCTTTCAACGATTCAATCACAATTTCCTCGATTGGATCTAGAAACTTGGCTAAAGAATTGTAGCCCAGAATGGGGGCGATTATCAGTCGCCGGAAACGCTTGTGCTCTTCGCCAGACACATTGGTCAACGGTGATTGCGTCACCGTTAACGTGGTTTCGGGATAACCTAGTTTAAAGTTATTTTCATCGCTCATTATTTTTCTGCTTGCGTCTAGTGTGCACACAAATATTCCAGGATTCATAAACAAGTGTGTCTTGTACATACCAATTTTTCCATATCTGAAAATTGTAGCAAAAATATTTGGATAACTTGATTATCAACGTAATTAATAAAAATTCAGCTAATATTAGTTAATAATTTAAATTGAATATTTTATTTTTTTAAAATTTTAAATGTTCTGTTTTTTTTTAAAAAAAATACAAAATTAAATGACGATTGCTTTAGGTTTTAGATGTTCTATCACTATTATTGTAGATGTTATATAAACAATGATTATAAATATTTTATTTTTTATTAAATAATTTATTAGTTAGAAAAATATTGATTACCTATATTTCTTTATATATATTTGATTAAATTGTTTAATATATATATATATATTTTAAGGAGATTTAATTTCTAATTATATTTTTCATGTCTTGTAAAAGATGTCTCTAAAATAAAGGATGATAAAGTGAAAGGAAAGAGTAAAGAGATAGAGAGAAAATGATACAGACTTGAAAACAAGATGATTGATGAATAAATCAGGGTAAGAATCTCCAGATCTCAAGTCTTTGATAAAGAACAATGTTTTTCCGATAAGAGGCCAACCCATGTCACCAGGAGGCAAGAATCGACGCTTGTCTCCTAACTTGAAATCATAATACCATTCGTTGAGCCTTCTCCCCATCGTCTTCACAACAAAGTAGCATGCCAACAACGTGGCACCACTCATCATCATAGTCCATAACACCCAACTTATTACTACCTCCATTTTTATTCTCACCATTTTCTAATCTTCTCTTGTAATGTGTGTGCTTAGGAGTACCACTACTACTCAAAGTCTTCTATGTATAAATAAACACTCTCACCATTTACTTACTTTATTAATTATTGCTTGCGTCCTTAGGAGGATTACTCCTCCAAGGATTACTCCTCCAAGCTAAGTATTCTAATATATAATATTTAAACTTCAAATTCAACGTACAACTATATGAATTGTGTTAATATATTTTATATATTCATACAATTACATCTGTTTATTTTATAAATTTTTGATTATACGATAATTATTTTTGTGCTAATATTTATAATTTTCGTGTTATAAATAAAATATATGAAATGTATAATAATATATGTAATAGTATTACCATGTCTTATAAAAAATAAAATTAGTTCAAATAAGCGAGATTTATTAACGTAATACTAGTGTATATTTTTTAATTTGGAAAAGAGATAAAAAAATAATAATTCTTGAATGATTGGACCAAAAATGCAATTCCACAAAATGGCCCATTTACATTTTTGTATGAAAATAATTAGATTTCGAATTCTTAAGATTTATGAAATTTAATTCATCAAACTTATAATCTTTAATGATATACATTTCAATTTTTGGAAAGCTCAACTAATTTAATGTATAAACTACTTTGTATTTTGGTGAAATTAGTATGTAAATTTAAATAAAAATTAAAATATATATTTAATTAATAATAATTATATATATTTATATAAATGTCAATTTAATGTTTATTATAAAAGTGTAATAATAATATATTCTATAATAATATAAGTATTTTTATTATTTGAAATCAGTTTCACTATTTCACTATTTCTATGTCCCTGGGGTTGGCATATACACAGCCCATGATCCACCATTAACAACCCTCCTCGTCTTCGAGACTACTTATGGGGATTATGATTTGTTAATCCTTTTACCTTTGCCATTCTTAACATTGTTACTATGTCTTACTGGGTCAAACTGCACAAACAGCATGTGAGACTGATCCACCTGTTGTTACACCATTTGTTATTTCTCTTTGACTATAGCACTTTACCGCATACTGCACCATATAATTTACCATAAATATTTATTAAAAGCACGAAGAGTTGATGGCCAGATAACAATAGCCAAAATAAATTAAGATGCATTGTATCTATGTATGTAAGATCACTAAGATTATTAATCCCCCAAATCATTTTCTGTTGCAAGTTGCAACAAACAGATTCTGTTCACATGTATCAACAATAATATATACAATATTTAAAGAGTTATGCTGAATATAAATTAAAATCACCCGCTAAAATTAGTCACTGATATATAATATATATTAAAATATAAAATACATATTAAAAATAAATTAAATTATACATGAATTTTATATTTCAACGTGTATTATATATAGTGGCTAATTTTAGTGGTTGATTTTGGTGTACAAATAGAATTCTTGATATTTAAATTAATATTAAATAATCAATAAAAATTCAGCCAACAACTAATAATTTAAATTAGATATTTTATTTTTTTAGGTTTTGAATGTCCTATTTCTAAATAATATAAAATTGGTTGATTATTAGTTGCTTTAGGTTTCTGATGTTCTATAATTTTTATTATAGACGTTCTATAAATAATAGTTATATTTTTTATGAGCTGATTTATTGACTAAGAAAATATTAATTATCTATATTTTTTTAATTTCTAATTCAACTGCATGTGAAACTGTGGGGATAAGTGGATTGTGCAATAATTTTTTAATAAAAATATTATTAAAAAATTCTAATAATCTTTATTACTTAAATAAAAAAGAACAATATTATAAAACCAACGTTAGGTAGTCATTAAGAAATCAATAATTAAGTTATCGTTCAAAATTTATATGAGTTATCACCCATAACTTATATATCCAATATTAAGTTATTATCTAAAATTTATATGATTTATCATTTATAATATGTGTTACTTTTTATTGACGTATTGATGATAATGTGTTAACGTTGATTCCTTAAAAAAATCATCACTACTTGTGATTAAACAAATCCCCTAGTTTCCCACGAGCCAATAAGGCACTAGTCCATATGTGGCCACCTACTAGATGTGTTTTTTAATTAACATTTTAATTTGATATTAAAATAAAAAATGTTATTGTTAGTCAAATTAATTATTTTATTAATTTTTTATGATTTTAATTATATGTTTTAAAAAATATTGGTAATCAATAAAATATTATAAATAACATTTGAAACTTAAAGAAAGAAAATATCCAATCTAAATTATTAACTAATATTGATTGAATTTTAATGGTTACCTAACATTATTCTATTTCGTAAATAAATCAATTTAAACATTAACTTAAATGTATATTTCTTCTGTTTTATAATACAGCTGTTGTTTTGCTTTATTTATAATATTTCCCATAGCTTTTTATTAAATACTAAATTAATATTTGTATAAAAATATAATAATTACTTATTTATTAATTATATTGTAAATTTTTTTATATTAAAATATATAATTAATTATTAATAACCGTATTTTTATAAAAGAAGGAGTGAATAACATTATTCATATATATATTCAAACTTCACTCTCTTTCTGCAGGTGGATCGATGCAGTGACAAATTACACAAAACTCGTATGATTAGCTTCTTTCGTGAAACGCCCAATTAAAGAACCGAACAAGCAACCCCATCCATGCGGGGTAACGGAATTAATTATGGATGTGCCATTAACTTGTAACTGCAGAATTACTTTTTACATATGAGTAAAATCTTATTTACCTAATAATTAACACTACTAGCTCTAAGAATTATTCGTTAAATAATAATTATAAATTGTGATTAATTTAGAATACAACAACCCAATTAATTAGCTTATTAGAACTTGATTTTAATTTGCTCAACAAGCTAGCTAATAAGCTATTCCATGGAGACCTTTATCACCCTGGCAAGACACTGATCTTTAGGCACCGGCACCGGCACATAAGAGACAGGGCATTCTGGATTTATTTGTTCAAACCTATAATAAAAGAAATTTCGTTAAATCTCAATCTTTTTTCTTAATAAATTGTTTCCATCTAATAAATGAAATATTCACGTTAGTAGTAATGTAAAAAAGGTGTAAACAACACTTGATGAGATCAGAATTCCAGTGGGAGACAAAAGAGAGAAAGACAAAATAAAATGACAGCGAAATTAAAACATTTATTAACTAACTTATAATTACGAACGAAATGATGGAGAAAGATGAACATTCCAATTTTGGTGAGATCTCTTCCAGGGCACATTCTTGGTCCAACTCCAAAAGGAAAAAAGGCTCCTCCTTTTGTAAAATCATCATCCTGCACACAAAATATGTTATTAAGAGACTTATACCAACAACATAGAGATATCCTTAATATTTAATATATTTTCTAAAGAATTAGGAGTTGTTCATGAGAAAAAAAAATATAAGAACTAGCATCTTTAATTTACATTAGTTTTACTTTTTTTAATATTTTTAAGAATTTAATTTTAATAATGTTTTGATGATATAAATTATTTTATATAATTATTTAATTATATATATTTTTATGATCATTCACATGTTCACAATGAAAATTGGTTATTTTTAATTTTTTACAATGTATAATTGAATATACACTTAAAACTAATTTATATAATAAATACATTAAAATTAAATTCTATTTTCAATAAAGTATACCAATTATAGCGCTGATAGTTTTAAAAAAATGGAATAATAATTATTTATGTTTGTGCTGTGTATGTATTGATCCTACGTACTTACGTCATCCCATCTGGAAGGATTAAAGTCTTCTGAATTTGGAAAATATTCGGATGATCGATGACAACCTCTTGGCCAAATAAACACTCTCCATCCTTTAGGTATGATATAACCTGAAAATATATTTAAAAAAAATTATATTTGTTCTATTTTTCATAATATAAAAGATAAACCTTTTTATCTTCAATCAGCTTAAAAGGGTTTTTAGAGTGCACTTAAGTTAACTAATATTTTTAGGACATATTTGAGTAACACCCCCTCTAACCAAAAAAAAAAAAAATGACAAGTATCATCATAACATAATAAATACTTTAGAAAAATGCAAAAAATGTAGGGATATTGAAGTTACCATTGATATCCACATCGGTAGTTG
>JASCZI010090854.1:16296-30856 GCA_036250425.1 Stylosanthes scabra
TGACAAGTATCATCATAACATAATAAATACTTTAGAAAAATGCAAAAAATGTAGGGATATTGAAGTTACCATTGATATCCACATCGGTAGTTGCCTCTCGAAAAAAGGGAATTGCCCATTCCGTTACGCGTATCACTTCATTAATTACCTATTTATTATCAACCATATTTGATTGTTATTAATAACTGTAATTACTATTCAAGTACTCATATACGGTTACATATGTTAGCCATTGCTAGGGAATCGAGTCTTTAGAATTTGATTCTCAATTTTTTTTATTTGATATTTTAAAAAGCATTTCAGCTTTTCATGATTTAAAATAATTTAATAATCTTAATCATTAATATATATATATATATATATATATATATATATTTATATAAATTATTTTATAATTAAAATTAACAGTTAAAATTATTAAATTACTGGAAATTAGGAAGTACCTAAATCAACTTTATAATCCTCCATTAGTTCATTAAAAAAACTAAATCAACTTTTAAATTTTAATACTTTAAAATTTTAATATAGCATTTTCTAAAATATCTACAATTACCTTCTTAAAGTAAGTCATTTTCTTAATTTCTTCCATGCTTAAATGTTTTTGTAAAAGTGGTCTTGACTTCAAGATCTCTTCCTGTTCTTCCTACAAGATATATATATATATAAATAAAAAAAAACTCACACACACATATATAACACACAACAAGAAGCAATTTTATAGCTATAATCATTCGTATATATGTCTCTATTATGTTCTCTGAAAAACTGATTTTATAATATGGTGGAAAATGTTAAGATCAGAGATCGTTTTTTTATTTGAAAAAATATTCAGTATAAGATACATAAAATAATAATAAATTTTAGTATAAAACAAATAAAATGATTAAATGTTTCATTATTTGATATGAAAAATCGATGTTTTAATAGCAAATAATTTTAGAACAAATTTGGGTAGTCAGAATTTAGTAATAATAAGTAGTAATAATTTTTTTGTTTTGATTTTGATTTATTAATTACTACTATTGAATTAAATGTATAATATTATACGTTATAAATAGATATTATTTACATAAAATTATAAATGCTGTGACTTCTTATTATTACTTAAATTTTATTCAAAATAGGAGAAAGAAAAATAACACATATATATTGATGAGCACACGACAACTAATAATAATTTGATAGAAAAACGATTTGAAGTTCTAATTTATAAATTTAATTATTTTTTTAATATTTATATTTAAATAATGATAAAAAGCAATAATATTTAAATAATGTAACAAGTTATATATATACTCTGAAGGAGATGTCATGAAAAGCAATAATCAAGATGAAGGATAATAAAAAATGAGAATTAAATTGACAACCTTGGCTTTGTTGAAGGCGAGTGGGTTATTGGTGAGATATACCATTGACCACATAATAACCGTTGCTGTACTTACATGACCAGCCAATAAGAACAATACCAACATGTTAACAATGTCTTCACCCTTCAATTTTCTACCATTCACGTCCTCCACTTCCAGAAGAATATCCACTAGATCTTTCTTCTCTCTTACTTCATTGCCATTTTTTATCATCAACTTCCTTTCCTCCACAATTGATTGAACTATTTCTTCCACCTTCTTACGATTCTAATAATTGTACTCATCACATGCAAAACAAGGAAATTAATTATTATTAGCTATTACCCTTGCCCGAATTATTCTTTTAAGAAAACGAGAATAAACCTTTCATATCAGAGTAGAACGAGTAAATAGATGCATATACAAAGGTTGATTTATAATATTTATATATCAAATTTAGCCACCAAAATTAATAATTAATATATAATGTATATTGAAATACACATTAAAAATATTAAAATTACACATATATTATTTATATATTTTCATATATATATATAAATAAATGGTACGATGACTGGTATTAATTAATGATAAATTTTGATGTATAAATAAAATAATTAAAAAAGATTTAATGGAAAATTTCCACAATTCTCGATGTAAATATACATTTTAACTTAATTTGTTGTAAGACAAAATGAACTAGTGTACTTTAAAACTAACTTATTTTCTTTCTCTTATATATTTTTGCACCAACGGTTTTGGGTTCGTAACTAGATCAGCCAGAGAAAGATACTGGTAAAGTGGTAATTTGCACAACAAGTAATATAACTAACTAACTCCTGAAAGCCAAACAAACCTAACTATTCTAAATAACTAAACCCTAAATACTAAACCATTTATATGCCTCATCTTGTCCATCAAGTTAATAAATATATTGTATATATAACAACAACTAACCTTAAGTGCTTTATAATAAGTAAAACCAGGGAGATTAATTGGCCAAGAGAACAAGGCATCATCAACAGCACGAAACAAATCTTCAATTTGTTTGATTGTATCACGGTGATGGTAAGATCCTATAAAAATGTGAACTATGAATCTTAAGGAGAGAGCCATGGTCTCTTTGAACGCCATAACAGGTTGTTTCGTGCTTCTCCTCGCCATCCCTTCCAGCGATTCAATGACAGTGTCCTCCATTCGATCTAGAAACTTGGCTAAAGCATTGTAGCCCATAATGGGGGCAATGATTAGTCGCCGGAAACGCTTTTGTTCTTCGCTGGACACATCATTTATCGGTGACTGTGCCACAGTTAAAGTGGTTTGGGGATAAGCTAGCTTAAATTTGTTTTCATCACTATACACTTTTCTGCATGCCTCTAACGTGTACACAACGATTCCAGGATTCATGAATAAGTGTGTCTTGTACATACTAGCTTTTCCATATCTGAAAAGTCATAATAACTAAAAATTGTTAGATATGGTTACTTTGTTCGATAATATAATACGTGTTTATATTTTAGTGTTCTTATAACATTACCTAATAACTTAAATTAGATATTCTATTTTTTTAAAATTTTGAATGTTCTATTTTTATTTTTGTTTTAAGTTTCGCATCTTCTATTTTCAAAAAAAGTGAAGAACATAAAATATATTAATTCAATATCCCGCATCAAATATCTCGAAAGATAGTTAAACACATATTCATAATAGAACATAGTAATTAAAGAGAAAATAAAGGATACAGACTTGGAAACAAGATCGTTGAGGAATAAATCAGGGTGGGCATTTCCAGATGTCAAGTGTTTGATAAAGAACCAGGTTTTGCCAATAAGAGGCCAACCCATGTCACCAGGAGGCAGCAAACGATGCTTGCGTCCCAGCTTGAAATCATAATACCATTCATTCACTCTTCTCCCAAATATGTTTACAACAAAGTAACATGCCAACAGTGTCGCACCACTCATCCAAACCCAACTTCTTAGCTCCATTCCTATCCCCAGTTTCTTTACTTTCTCTGTTTCGGAGAACTGCTCCTCCAAGTCTTATCTATATATATACTAATAATATACTGTTGAGTAACAACACCACTTCCAAATTTAATATATATTTTATCGTAGATATTAATATTCAACTACTCATTAAAAATATAAAAAAATTAATGACAAAAAATAATAACCAAAATAAATTAAAATTGATCCGCTTCTATATATTTAAGAACACTAACGTTTCTTAATATACCCAAATCATTAATCATAGTCTGTTGCAGCAAACATATTTTATTAGGTGAATATTAGGATACAGTCCATTGTATGTAAAATTATTTGTTAAATATTTTTTATGAATTAATATGTTTGATTAAAATTAAATTAACGATTTTAAAGTAATAATTTCATATGAAATTAATTGCACATGAATTATTACAATTTTGGTATTACATGTATCAACAATAATATATACAAGAACAATGCTACGTAATCAATTTTGGAGAGTCATTAGGGAGCCAATAATTAAATTATTATTCAAATTTTATATGAGTTATCATTCACAACTTATATATCTAATGATTAAGTTATCATTCAAAATTTATATGAATTATCATCCATAACTCATATATAGTATATATTGACTCCCTATTACTGATAATATATTGGCTTCTTAATTTTTTTTCAATATACAATATTTAAATTTTAAACTTATAATTCAACTGCATTGGAAACTATGTGGATTGTGCAATAAAGTTTTAATAAAATATTGTTAGTTTCCCGCGAGCCAATGACGTACTAGTCCATGTGGCCACACGCATTAGATATTTAGATGTGTGTTTTTCTTTTTAAAAAATAATATTTTGATTTAATATTAAAATAAAAGGTATTATTGTTAGTCAAATTAACTATTTTATTAATTTTTCTACTATTATATGGTCTCTAATAATTTTAAAATATTTTTATTTTTAATATATAAATAAGAATGAAAATAAAAATAATAACTTAAACAGTACCAAGAATTTAAATTTTATCTTATATAAATAATAGATTTAGTGACTAAATATAAATCCTTAAATATAATTTTGATAAGCATGTATTAGTTTTTATCTATTGAGTTATATGATACCTTAAAAAATTTAAAAGTTCTATTAATAATAATTTTAACAAATACTATTAAAACACATATTAAATGAACTATTAAATTAGTTTAATTTAATTAAATACATCATTTTAATCTCTTTCTTATTTAAGTATGCGTGAATGTTAAATGTTTATGAATTATGTTAGATGAATACTAATTAAACTATATAAAAATAAATGAATTAATTAAATTAAATACATATTTCATACATAAATATATATTGACTACTTTTGTAGCTTATTTTAACATGCTAATAATATTTTATCTAATTTACCAAAAAATATTAGAAATTAATATTTAATTAAAAATATAAAAATAAATAATTTTTAAATATTGAACATTTATCTTAAATCAAATCGATAACTTCGAAACTAATAAACTACCTTTTAGAATTGGGCTTAACTATCCATGTGTTTCTATTTTCCCTATCAATAATCTTCCCCACATTCTAGCTACCAACTCCATCCTTTTTTATTTTGTTCCTTCTGACTTTCATATATAACTGCTTATCATCGTCATTTTTAATTTACATGGAAATAAATAAAATAATAATAATTTAAAAATCTAAATTATAAATTTAATTATAAACTTATTTTTTATATAATATTTTTTATACTTTTAATATTTTTACAAAATAATATTTATAATTAAATTCTTTATTTTTTAAATATTATACACTTATAATTAGATTTATAAATTAGATCTGTGTTACAACTCAAATAAAAATACCGGCGTCCGAGCTGAGGGTGAATTTGACATATTTTTAACGTGTGTATATATATATATGGACTAATCATGATTGCTTACTAAGATAGATAGATATAAGTTCGACAAGGTAGTATGAACTAATCATGATTGCATACTTGGATAGATGTATGTTCGACAGGTAGCAAGTAGCAACCCGATATTTATAACGAGCAAGGTAGGTACTAGACGTCATAATTTAAAATTATTATATTTAATTAATAATATTTATAATATTTAATATTATATGTTTAATTCAATAATAATATATAAATAAAAAAGTAAAATAAAAAATTATAATTAGCTATGATTATACAAATACGTTTATTAAACTTTTTCTTCTTAATATATAATTATAAAGAGTTAATTATAAAAAATGATCTTAAAAAATTTTAAATTAACAAAAATAACTATAAAATATTTAAAAGATAAAAATACTTATAAAAAATTAAAAATAATAACAAAAATGACTAAAAATATTTTTTAGTGACTATTAATGCTTAGCTAATTTTATAACATTTAGATATTTTTTAATCATAATTTTAAATTTTTATGGATAATTTAGTCATTTAAATTTTTCATTAATTTTTTTTTTATAATTTTAAATTTTTTATGAATATTATTGTCATTTGAATTTTTCGTAGTTATTTTTTTGTCGATTTTATAATTTTTATAGTTAATTCTTTTAAATTAACTCAAATGTAAATGACGAGAAAAGCAATAATGCAGCACCCTAATTAATGAATATTGATAAACTATAGTGAGTGGTTCGATGATTACTGATTAATAACTACTTTCTTTAAATAGGCCGACAACGTGCACGTAGTCGGAGAACGTAAGCCACTAAGTGAAGGGCTCCACCATTTGAAATAATTAAAGGCTCTATAATCCGTTACTTCTCTAGATCTTGATGCTTATTTTATTTGTTGTTTTCTATTGAAAAATTGAAGATTTCTTAGACGGAGGAAGTATCTAACTAAGGATTCAAATATTATTTCTAAAATAAAAGAAAGTGGTATATATTAAAAATAACTATAATCATATATTTAAAATTTTTTTTATAATCTTTAAAAAATTATTAGATACTTTCATTATCATAGATAAAACTTTTAAAAGTTATGATTTTGGATCTATATACGTGAATATCTTAAGGCCATTTTTTTTTTTAAAAAAAATTCACCGTTACATAAATGAAACCTGATAATGAATTGCGCAATTAAATTTCTCAATGCACACAACAAATAACAGAAAATCGTAACTAATTATTAATCAAACACAATAAAAATCGATGAAAATAAAGTCGTCAAAATCCCGTTTGAACTTGACCGACGAAAACTCCAACAGAGATTCCATGGGATACAATCCAATAAAAAATTCGACGATAACTAACGAATTTCTAGTAATGCAAATACACCTAATTTTTAATATATAAATATAAAAAATAAAAATGAGAATACATACATCAAAGCCACCACATTGAGGAATAGCCAATCACATCATGAACATTGCTGCTAGAGGTGCCCTCACTACCCCATGGAGAGGCTTCGTCAATATTTTGAGGCTCATCAATTTTTTGAGGCAAACATCGAAGGCATGCAGCACTGATTTAGATGAAATATCATCAAATGGGTTAGGGTTTGTAATGGGTAGTTGGGTAGGGTTGGTCTGGGCCTGCAATATGCCGGCTGATTAAAAAAGAAATGATAATTTTATTGTATATTAAAATCAGTCACTATCTATTTATATATAAATATAAATTGAATTAGTTATAAAAAATATAAAATTTTATTATTTTTAATACGTATTTTATATTTTAATGTGTATTATTATGTACTAATGGTTAATTTTGAGTGTTGATCAAGAAAGTGGATTTGCATGGTGATGGCATGCTTGATTTCAGAGAGTTTAAGCAAATGATTAAGCTTGTCAATTGAAAATTAACATTATTAATTAGTTCTCATCAAGTTTGTTGTATGGCTTATTGGTTGATTCTAAACCACGCATTCAATCTGTCTATAAAAATTTAGTGAAACTCAAGGTTTCTTGTATATATGTTTTATTTCTATTTTATCTATTTTATCTCCACATTATTCCATATATATGAATAATATTTTTGCACACAATTTAAACAAAATAAGTTATTCCAAAACTACTCCTTTTGTTTGGGGGAGGCAATTTTACCCATCTCTGTGGATATCCGTGACGGAAGCTTTATGGATATCCGCTAATAAGCATTCAGGGGGACGTGGACGGGGACGGGGACGGGGACGGGAACGGATACCCATGAGTAAAGGGAAGTGGGGAGTGAGGTACTCGTGAAATACCCGCCACATGTGAAATTACCTAAATGTCCTTAATTATGTATATATATACTAAACAAATCTTAATCTCACACTCACTCTTCGTGGATCTATATCCTGTTAAGCTAATTGTTGCTAATTGTTAATGTTGTTGATTAAGAGAGGATGTGGATCTGTGTTTTGTTAAGCTAATTTATTTATGTTTGTTTATGTTAATCTGAGCTTATATATAATTTCTTTTCAGGTTTTATCGTGTCTTCTACTCCAGAAAATATGAATACACAAGAACCCTTCACAAGTGAGAGTGAAACCCAATATTTAATTGTATGGTTATTTTAATTTTTAAAAAGTTACATTTAAATTCATGAATATATGTGGATATCCGCATTCCCCACAGGGATCCTCCCACGGATATGGGGCGGGGCGGGTGGCAAAAACATAAACGGGGGTGGGTGGCGGGAGAGAAGTACCCGCCCCATGAATACCCATTGCCATCCCTACTTTTGTTAAACCATCCAATATAAAGTAAGTTTTTTTTTACAACAATGCTACATGTACACTTCTTTTTGGTGTACATCTCTATCAAGTCCCAAACGAATAGGTTTTTATATATACAACGAACATATTTTTATAGTTGACACGAATAGGTTTTAAAACTTGTTCGTTCTAGTAGTAATGTTATGTTCGTGCACGAACAGAAATCTATATATACAATGAACATGTTTTATAGTTGACACGAACAGGTTTTTAAAAAAACTTGTTCATTTGCTTTTAAAAACATGTTCATTCTAGTAGTAAAATCATGTTCGTTAGGACTTGGATAGAGGTGTACACAAAAAAAAAGTGTAAATCAAAATTAATTATTATTTTTATTCTTTATCATTTCTGAATACATTCGAGAAATACTTTTTAATTTTAATATTTTCTTATATAAAATAAGTTAAATATTTTTTATTAGTCTGACCATACTAGACTTAAGATACTCTTTATAAAATAAAAAAGTCAAATATTTTTATTAATGTATTTTTTTGGTGTAGATTTTTATTAATGTAATACTAGTGTATATTTCTTAATTTTGAAAAAGAGATACAAAATTTATTTATTTTTTTTGTCAGGAATTACCAAATTTCTTGAATGAGTAGACTAAAAACGCAAGTCCACAAAATGGCCCATTTATATTTTTGTAGAGAGAGTAAAAATAGAATTGTCCAAGTCCAAAAAAAATATATAATTGTCCAAAAAAGATAAAAAGAGTAGAGAGAGAGAATCATTCCAAAAAAATAAAAAATAAATAAATAAATAAAAAGAGAGAGAGAAGGGTTTTAACTAGGGTTCAAGAATCAAGAGTTGAAGCCAAGCTTCCATTTTTCTTCTTCACACTCACTCTCACTGTCGTGCTTCCTGTTCCAGCGATCTTGCTCCGTCAAATATGTGGGCTCTTCGTCGAGCGTCTCTCCCTCTCAGGTAACCCTAAACCTAATCCTCTTCTTTCATTTCTCTGCTATTACAGAAATCAATCTTACCACTCCGTTCGTCTCCCCTCAATTTGATTACAACTCCTCTTTTCTCAACTTTTTAAATTGATTTTCTAATTGAGAAATTGGATAACAAATAGCAATAGATTGATGTTATGCATCAGCGGCACTAAAACACAATAGCAATTGATTGAGAACAGAAAATTAAGGGGTTAAATTGTGTTGATTAGTAAGTTCTTATCAAATTGGGTCTCATTTTTTGGGTGCGTCACATGTCAAGCACCTTAGAATACATATGCCATGCATTGTCGTTTTGAAAGAAAAAAAAATATCACCTTTTCTGTAAAATTTTTAGGGTAATGTATTATTTTAGTCTCCGATGTTTTGGACCAAATCCTGAATTGATTTCTAATGTTTAAATCGTCTATTTTAGTACCAAAACGTTTTAGACCAGATTGATCGATGGGATAATATTGATCCTGTTTGAAACTTTTTGGAACTAAAATAGAACGATTGAGACGATAGGGATCAATTTAGGATTTGACCCAAACATTAAGGATCAAAACAGTACTTTACCCAAATTTTTATTTGTCCATTTCATGCTTTGCATTTGTTCATATAACTGTAATACTTGTAAGGGTTCAAGGCTGATTGTTTATTCACGAGTATTCTTTTTTAGGAATCGAGGGTTTAATGTGAGAGCTTCTTGCTTCAAATCAATGTCAGCTACTTGGGCTGAAGATGATTCTGGTATGTTGGAGTCTTCCAGAATGGGACATGGTCGTTTTTTGTTGTCAAATATGTCTTACCATTCCGGGCATGCCTCCCTGAAATTCATCATGAGTAGACGCGAACTTTCTTCTCAAGCTGATGCCAGTAACACGAAAGATCAGGATGATTCAGAGGATGGGTTTTCTGAGCTTGAGACACCAGCTGCTGCTTCTGAATTTGATAAAGATGAATCCAATGAAATTGAACATGGTGAGGGATCACACGACGAGTTGGAGTTTTCAGACACTGAGGTTGAACCAAGTGAGAAAAAAGGACGTGGACGAGCTCAATCAGAAATTGTTAAGTGGATCGATAGTTCTCCAAGTACTTCTGTTGATGTGCGTATGGATAAGTGGGTTGAAAATGGGAAAGAACTAAGCAGACAAGAGATCTCACTGGCAATGGTTATTCTTCGGAGGCGCAAAATGTATATAAAAGCTTTGCAGGTAATCGGATCAAACTATTATGTTCTCCGCATAAGTAGAACATAACATTAAAAGTATTGTACTGGTAAATTAAATTAAGCTCTCATTTCCCATATACGTGAATAATGGTGGATATTTGATGTTTTCTTGAATATATTTTCAGGTAATGTCATTTTGATACTCTCAAACTGCACAAACTAATGTCTCACTCAATGTCATGCCATCTATGCTCCGACTTCATACATAACTTAGTTGTTCATACCTTAAACCATTATTGATTCCTTTTAAGAAGAATCTTGTCAGTGCTTAGTTTCCTTTTGACCTATTGCTGTTGTTTTCTGTTCCTTTGACCCAAACATTACTACTGCTAACATTCTGCTAAATTATATTATTTAGACTATGTAGTTATGGCTGCAGCAGTGGAACATTCATATAATGTTAATATGCTGTAAATGCACCTATTGTGGGAAAATTGTTCTGCTGTTGGAAGTTATGGGCATCTTTTCATCAGTTATTTGCTGTGATTATGTTCACATGTTGACTTTGACTTTTTATGTGTGTTTATTTTACTGATTTGTAGCTAGTTGTATATACATTTTTTTACTCTTCAGTTTTAGATGAGGAATGTCTTAGAGTTCATCTATTATTTTTTTTATTTTTTTTTTATGGTTGGTTCTATGTAGCTCTCAGAGTGGGTAGCGTCAAAAAGTCAACTTGAAGTTACTGAGAGAGATCATGCTACCCGTGTTGATTTGATTGCTAGATTGCGTGGGCTACATGAAGCAGAGAGGTACATTGAGAAAATTCCAGAATCTTTTAAAGGGGAGACAGTATATCAAACCTTTTTAGCAAATTGTGTTGCTCTGAACAATAAGAATAAAGCAGAGGCAACTTTCAACAAAATGAAGGATTTGAAATTCCCTCTTACATCATTTACTTGGAACCAGTTGCTTCTTCTGTATAAGAGGCATGACAAGAAGAAAATAGCCGATGTCTTGTTGATGATGGAAAATGAAAATGTCAAACCTTCTCCTTTTACTTATAAAATATTAATAGACGCAAAGGGCCAGTCCAATGATATTGCTGGCATGGATCTAATTGTTGAGACGATGAAAGCTGAAGGGGTTGAGCCAGACATCCGAACAAAGGCAGTTTTGGTTGGGCATTACATATCCGCCGGGCTTAAAGAGAAAGCGGAAGATGTTTTGAAGGAAATGGAAGGTGAAAACCTGAAAGAGAATTCTTGGGTTGGTCGATATTTACTTCCTTTGTATGCAAACCTGGGTAAGGTAGATGAAGTGGTAAGAATTTGGGAGGTCTGTCAGGCTAACCTTCGGATTGATGAGGGTCTGGCTGCAATTGAAGCTTTTGGGAAGTTGAAGAAAGTTGATGAAGCAGAAGCTGTTTTCGAGATGTTGTCAAGGAGATGGAAGCTTAGTTCCAGGAACTGCTCAGTCATGCTGAAGGTTTATGCAAATAATAAGATGGTAGCAAAGGGCAAGGATCTCATTAAGCGAATGGCAGACAGCGGGTGCCGAATAGGTCCATATACGTGGGACGACCTAGTGAAACTTTACATCCAAGCAGGGGAAGTGGAGAAGGCAGACACTGTTCTGCAGAAAGCAGTCATGCAGAACCAGGTGAAACCATTAATGTCTTCTTATCATGCTATTATGGAGCAGTATGCTAAGAGGGGTGACGTCCATAATTCAGAGAAAATTTTGCACAAAATGAAACAAGCCGGGTACACATTCCATCTTAGGCAATACCAAGTTCTAGTACAGGCCTATATAAATGCCAAGCTTCCGGCATATGGAATTAGGGACAGGATGAAAGCCCATAACATATTTCCTAACAGAGGTCTTGCAAATATGTTGGTTCAAGTTGATGCTTTCAGGAAGAATCCCGCTTCAGATTTGCTTGATTGAGGAAATTAAAAGATATTTCAGTAAGGGTTGCTTCTACTCAACCTTGCAAGCACTATTCGTTTAGTTTAGTTGATTGAGCATCTTTAGAATTTAATTTCTTTCTATATTTGAAAAATCTTTTGCCTATAAGAACAAGATCTGTGCATGGCACTGCATAATTTTATTATATCTGGATTTTCTGGATGGAATGGTACCTCATTGTAAAAGATGTTAGATGCTGTTTTGCTCTGTTGGAAGGGTTTGGTACTTAATTTTATATTATTGACCCATTTGCTAACAAGTTGTTATAAATAAACTGCATCAATACATGAAAGTTTTTGAGCTTGTAGTCTTGTTCAGATTACAGATGTACATTCAGTGATTTATCATTCAATTCAAGTTCATCATGTTATGCTCTTGGCAAATACGAATCTTGTTAATAGAAACAAGATTTAATGTTCTCAATGAAAGTGATAGTTTCTTGCAAGTTTGGGGCAGTCACTAATCACATGTAAATTGTAAAGTTGTGCACGTTTGCAGTGGATATGCACATAACGTTTCTTTTGGTTTTTGTAATTTGTGTTAAATTGTTAATTAATTATCCTTGAATCAAGATGCTGAGATTCATACATAATAAAAGTTGTATTCAATGGTAATTAATTCTCTCACTTTATTAATATAAAATTATAAATCATGTATTAAATATGTTTAAAGATGAGACACCAAAAATAAATATGTTTAAAGATAGACGTCTTTCTCACTTTTACAAAAAGACTTGTTTTGAGTGCAACATTTGTGGAAATGGAATAATCACAAACTGAATCTTCTTCATAAGAACGACCAGATACAGATTGAACTACAACTACCAAAGGAGGTAAACGTACCAAACAAACAAAGCCGTCACAAATCAAACCAAAAAACAGTTAAAAAGAGATGAACATGGTCACGTGCTTTTTAACATGAACACGCCAATGATCATTGTTGAGGCTTGTTTGTACAGTTTGTTTCATAACTCATAAGGCTCTCCAAATTCCAAAACGAATGGAACCTCGTATCTTGTCCAGGTGCAATACGTGGAACGTGCTCCAATAATGAGGGAACATTCATACTAATAAGGATAATTTCACTATGAAGGGAAGATTCATTATTAACTAACAATAGTTGGATTCCCTCAGCCATATTCTCTGCTCAGTTCCAATACTATCCCATTTAAAGAAGAAAAGAAAAACTGTTTACTAAAAATAGAGCATCAAATTTAAAAAATATTTATATTTTTCTTGTGTCTTAAACATGTATTTGTTGTTATTTTATATTATTTTAATATATATTTTATATTTCAACATATAATATGTATTATATATAAGTGATTAGAATAATGATTGATTTTTTAAATACTCCTAACATGTGTTATTTAACATCTGAGATTAATATAATTTAATGTTTAACAGAATAGCGTTAAAAGATTATTTACTACATATTGAATGTAACTAGCCAAAATTTTAAAAACTAATATACAACCCATTTTTATTTATAATTTTTTAGTATAAAAATCAAAATTATAACCTTTTAGTTTTTTATGCATGTCATCTTAATAGAATTAGTATCTAATAAATTCCGAAAAGGGTTATTATATATTCAATTCGAATCTCACTCTCAAAAGTAATTTTAGAAAAGAGAATCACACTTAACTAAGTCATTAAATATTAAATAAAAAAGATTGAGAAATATAAGGAAATTAGATGTAAGATAAAACTTGGAAGACATAAGAAGAAGGAAAAGATGGTGACAGAGTCCAATGTGATACCAAAATCAACTTTGGTTGCTTGATCTAATCTGTCTGTTCCTAAAAGACAACCAAAGTCATACACAAAGAAGCATCCATTCCCATCCTCAATCCCCACATGACCGTTTTATACAAAACACACGCCATTTACAACAGACTTTTCCATCTTCTAAACCATAACAAAATCTAGAATCTATTCAAAACTATTTAAGAATCCATTTCAAACTTTGAAAAAAGAAAAGAAAAGAAAGAAAATCATTCTCACCTTGCATTCTTTAATTCATTCATTCGTTCTTTCTTTCTTTCTTTTGCTGTGTTTATTATTTATTATAGTTAGATGGCAATTCTTAAGATAACAAAGAAGCACAAGAAGCATTTCAACAATCCTTTCCCTTCTTCTTCTGCTTCTGCTTCAACCACCATTCCTTATGTCAAAGGCTCTCTCTTCATCAATGCCAAGACAGTGCCTACTTCAGACCAGAACTTGTTCTTCCCAATTGGCAATGATTTCAAGCTTTCTTGGTCCCCAAAAAATGGTGGGCACATTTCAATTTCACACCTTTCCCAACCGGCAAGGCCTATATGGAGTTCTATCCCAGGACAAGCTTTTCTCTCTGCTGCAATGGCTGACACTGAGGTTGAGGAGAGTAGAGGATCATTCCTTGTCATAGATAGAGACG
>JASCZI010090854.1:47494-68795 GCA_036250425.1 Stylosanthes scabra
GAGAAATAATAGCAAAGAAGTGGAATAACTTTAACAAGGCAACAGCTACTGTAAATAATGGTAATACCTTACTTTCCAGAAGAGCTTCAGTTGCTTTTAGCTTTTCATCCACTTTGTTCAGCTCATCAGTTAGCTGAAATGAATAAATACAAAGGAAGACATACATATATCATATCGCAACAACTTACACCAAAATTATACTTTGCAAAGATAATATGGAAAAAGAATGTGCAGTAGTTGACTGTTTCCATGGAATACTAAATCGTGTGAAGATCACATCAAAGTACCTAGATTCCTTGTCATAAAATTCACAACTATAAAAAGTAAAAGATTATAACACACACCAATATATTGGACCATGTAAATATTTTTGTACAGTTACTTGTTGGGACTAATTCACTATTCCGGTATCAATTGAAATGGAAAAATTATACATGTGTTCTGGATGCAGATTAAATTAATGATTCTTAATGTAATGAATATTTGTATAACAGGTATCTCTATGAGACTAGGCCATTTAAAAGAATAAAATAATTGCTCTGCTCATCATCTTAAAACTAGAATGAATACTACCATCACATGCCATTAAGACAATTTACTAGCATGAGAATGGGAAGAAGAAGATGAATAAGGTACCTCTTCAACGGCCTTTTCTCTAAGACGCTCTGAATTCCTCAAGGACTTGATTTCCGCGAGAGCCTCCCCCAACTCTCTATCTTTCTCTGCAAATGGGAAATGCCACAACAAACAAATCAGTGTGATGATCATTTCCACAAATTCAAATTTTAAAAACCAATGACAAAATTATTCAAACCAGATTGGAAATTTACCATTGCCACGAACAAAGTACTCAATACATTATACAAAGAAAAAAAAAAGGGAAAAATACTATTCATAATTTCTGACTTTGTAATTGTCATAATATTCGTTATTTTGCTAATCTTTTTTCACCCCTCAAAATGAAAACATAATCTTGTTATAATTTCTGTTTCTGGTGCTTAAAAAATTCTATAATTCGAGAGGTGGAAAGAAAAACTAAAATGATTTTGTGAATTTGAAAGTTGAAAGTTGAAATCAAGCGGCATTTGCATCGAATTCTGCATGAACTGAATATTAGAGAGGAAGAAGAAGAAGAAGAAAGAAAAATGACCTCGAAGCTCATTGTCAAGGCGAGTGAGCTCAACGCGAACTGGATCGGAGCCGTGGAGGAGCGTGAGGAGGTCATCGACTTCGGAGGGATGGCGGAGGGAGGCGGCGGCGGCGGAAGAGAGCTTCTTGGTGCGAATATGAGTAGTGCTGGCCATGACAGATCTCTGTAGCTTCAATGGCAATGCCAATGGAAGCAGTAATCCAATCCCTAACCTAATCACTTCAATTTCGAAAACAACAACCCTAACCACAATTTCAATTTCAAAAAAATCTCTGCCTCTGTATGTGCGTGTGTGTGTGAGAGAGAGAAAGAGTGTGTGTGTCAGATAGAGAATAACTGCGTTGCTCTTAATTAGTTATTAATAACAGTGTTTTAGATGCACAAATATTTTTACTTAATTAAATTTAATTAAATTACATAATATATTACATATTTTTAATAATAAAAATATAATTTTTATTGACTAATTTAATTTTAAAATATTGAAAAGAGTTCGTCCGTGTTGGATAACCCATTCGAAAAGGGAAGCTGAGTTAATTATACTCAACTCATAAACATTAAAACAGTTAACAAGGATTTATTAGTAATTTCAATTTGTTTTTTTTTTCTTTCTTTTTAGATACTGTGATGTGAAGATGGTGACTGCCAAACATTCGGATTATTTTATTTTCCTTCTTTGTTAAATTCCATCTATATGCGATGGCATTATTTATTTATTCTTTTTTTCCTTCTGAATACTACTATTTTTATTCATTAAATGCCTTAAAATATTAAGGAATAAATCATTTTTTCCTGCAATAATTAGTAAGTTGCTCTACTCTAATATATTATTTATTCAAATTAATATTAATAATTAATAATTAATTTAAAATGAAACAAGTATATTCCACTCATAAAAGTGTCAGTGTAATTAGCATAAATTGCATTTATGTCCTTATAAAATATGTACCAACTCATAACTACTTGTACTACACTCCATTGATGTAGAAAAGTTTTCCTTGCTTATTGGGTTAGATTTGCTCAACTAAAAGTCTAAAATTGCATTGATCCCTCGCATATTTGAAGAATTGCATTTTTTTTTTTTGCATTGACCCCTCGCCTATTTGAATAATTACACATTTTCTTTTGTTATATATGAAAAAAAAAAAAAGAGAAATATTTTAAATTATAGAGGTTTTCATTTTCACATGATCACGGATCACCTGTTATCGTTCAAAAGTTTATTTAGGTGATATTTACTAATATGATTTATTTTAGTGTTCAAAATTTTAAAAGTACTAATATTTTGTCATTAAAAATTTATTTAGTTCTACCATTAATTTTTTTCGTTGGACTCCATTAAAATTTAGTTGATGTGTTAAATGTCACGACGATAGGTATACGGCATAACACATGGCATATTCAACAAGTTTAATAACTAATTAATATGTCTCATAACTTTATAATATAATATATTTTTAAGATGGAATATAAATTACCAATTAACAATTGATCGAGATAAACCCATTTTAGTCCCTGAGATTTGCGGGTTGCATTAAAATGGTCCCTGAGATTCCAATTGCATTATTTTAGTCTCCAAGATTTAAAAAATTGCACCAAATTGGTCCCTAGCCCCTTTTTCGGTATAATTTTGGTCAATTTCGTGAATGAGATGATAACTGCTTTGCATGTTAGACAATATAAAACGATGTTTCTTCATTTATGATGCTTAATAGTCATTAAAACAACATTATTTGATACCTAAGAAGCATAAATGGAAGAGTTATGGAGGAATTAGATAGTGAATAAATCATTTTTAATGATAATTTAACGTTATAAGTGAAACAACGTCATTCTATGTTATTCAACATGCAAGGTAGCCGTCGCATCCCTCACAAAATTTACAATAATTAGACCGAAGAGGGGGTTAGGGACCAATTTGATGCAATTTTTTTAATTTTGGGACCAAAATAATACAATTAGAATCTCAGAAATTATTTTAGTGCAACTTGCGAATCTCACATCAAAATGAGGTTTAACTCGCAATTGATCGCTTGAATTAACAATTAACAATAGGAATATAAAGTTAGGACAAGAATAACTCAAGAATAACTAAAATAAATTGTCCTCACATAATGGAATGCCAAAATAGATCATAATTCGTTATTTATATGGGTAGTAAACGTATCTCACCTGACATTACTCTATCAATCGTTCTCTTAAACAACAAAAAAAAACGCAAGCGCACATGAAGTGAGAAAGACGTGATGTGCACGTGTGAGTGTCAGGACAAATCTTGAATCCAATTCTTCTGAACCCATATATAGTGATAGTGCGTCTCTTGGTCCCCTTCTTCCTTTTTTCAGATACTTTTTTTTTACACTAGATTTTTAAATAGTGGAAATATCTTCTATTACATTTTTTCTTTTGGAATAATTATTCTTTAATTTGTTTTTTACTAACAATAATGAAGATTAAGATGCGTAGGTGCATATAAATAGTTGTAGAAAATGCATACATACATAATTGAACCCCAAACGTGATTGGGGAAATCTGATTCTGATTTCTGAAGTGAAATCCAAACTTTGTCTCACATTCTGTACGTACAAAAAGACACAATTACCCTTTTCTGTATTATTTATTTATTTATTATTTGGTGAATTATAAACAACAATAATAAACAAAGCATGAATGCTTGTGTAATACTCTAGTCTTACTTTAGAATCAAGTATTATAATTATAATTAAACTAAAGGTTAAAGATATGTAATTTTAATTGATGCAAAAATGGAAGTATTTTCGTGAATACTTAAAACTCAGCTCCACTCATATATATAGGTCACCAGAGAATCTAATGGATTGTGAGGGATGGAATTGAATGATTTGACTCAATTCTCTTTTAACGTATCTAACCACGTTAAGAGAATCGGGATTGCATTATATGTCTTGTTGCTTTACATTGCTTGATTTACTAAACCAACAAATAAATGCTAAGATTCTATATTCTCCCTAAATCTAATAATACACACACTTTGCGCTAGTACCAAACATTCCATTTCTATATACATTAATCAAAGTTGAAGTTCGGTTGATATATATAGCACTGAATAATTCCATATATCTCATTTACAACATGAAAAATATAAACATTAATAAAAAAAAATTATCTGGTATGCTATGAAAACTGCAGCATACCGATATTCCACCGCTTTTAGCTATAATATATGTTTAAGATCAACTGCTAAAAGCGCTGGAATATCAGTATGTCGTAATATTCGCAGCATACCGAATAATCTTCCTATAACTTATAATAATATAGAAATAATTACGTATAACAGAAATAATATACATCAACAAAAATCAAAATAAAAAAAAAACAAGAGATATATGAAAGTGTGCAAATAGTACACAAAGATTTATTTTTATGTTAAAATGGAAAAGGTTATGATATTTCATTCTAGTAAAACAATAACTTAGACATATATATAAAAATATATTTATATATACAGATACACCACCACTGCACACAGGTCCATAGAGGATTATATGTGCATATGTTCAAACCACAAACAAATAAAAATGAAAAATAAATAAACAGAGGAGAGAGGGCATTCCCTCAAATAAGCTTAAATTTCTCAAGATACAATGAAAAGCTGTACCCTAAAATACACAATACTATTCTACAATTTTCCCCTTCAGCTTCTATCTATCAAACACCTATTTTGATCAAATTATTGAGACTATTTTCAAAGCATTTAAAGGGAAAGGGTTGTACCACACCATCACTATTTGGAGAGAGATAGAGAGATTACAGGTTGAGAGAAGAAAAATCACATTTTCTAAAGTTACAACATCACAACTTGGGGTTCATGATGATGATCGGTGTTTGAAATTCTTCATTCCCTCGGTCGGGCGAGCCACAAAGAACTTAGAGCTCGCAGCCGCGAGAAATAATCACTAATTGCAAGGAGAGCTCTAGCTGATTGCCTAGTTGTCAAAATTCGAAGCATCTGTTGTAACGTTTGCTGCCGCAGATTATCAGCCTATTTAACATGATAAAAAAATGAGTTATATGTCCATGGCATTGGCACTACACAAATGAAAATGAACTTATAAAATCCATCACATTACATGTTTTAACACTTTGGATCAGTTTTTCCTTTGTGTTTTCATGCAGACCTATTACTTACTTCTAGAGAGGGTGAGAGCTTTAGCCGAATGATACAGTCTACCTAGTAATCTAAAATCATCAGTTCGATTGTCGGAAACAGCCTTTTTAACTTGGGCGGTAAGCTATTAGGCCACCCACTATAACTTTTTAGGATCTTGTTTGAAAAACCTTTGACCCTAGCATGTAAATGATGCGACGAACATGAGTTCTCCGTAATCTCCATATAATATTCTATCTTATTTTTGAAGTATTTCTATTAGGTGGTTGAGAGGTGAGACACCATGTGCCTACTGCAAAATGACTTGCCTCCACATGCACACACTTATACTAGTCTTTCTTTCACTAAAAATCTTTAGTTCTAGGCTCATAACTTCAGATGTATGAAAGTAGAAAAAATGGAAAGTGGACAGTAAGACAGGCAGGCAGTTGAAGTTACCTGGCGAAGAAACCCTTCAAGAGTACCGAGCTTTCCCATGGCCATAGCCATTTGCCCCATGTAATTTGCCACATTTCCTGAAGAGCCTGATGGGTTGGGTGCACCATTTGCCAATGTCTCAGCAAGTGATTGCTGCAATGCATCCATTCCCTGAGACAACGCATCTTCGGCCTGCTGCGATGACTGCTGCAAGTTGTAGATGCCCATCAATTGTTGCTCCGTTAAAGGCTCCAGTTGATTTACAAGAAGCTGCAATATAACCATAACCAATCCAGTTTAAGGTTAGCCAGCATAACCTTCCAAGGTGTGGAGCCATACATTGGCAATGTAGTTTCACATACAAGATACAACCACCCAAGTTCAAACATCAAATATTAGCTAGTTCATTCGGCCAATTTTTTTTTTTACTTTATTTATGCATGTGTTAAGAATTAAGATAATAATAGCTGGACACGTAGAAGAAGTATTCAAGAAATCATAATTCATAATAATGTATTACCACACATATACTTCAGTTGTTGATCTTTTCTGGTTTTTGTTTTTGGTATAAAACTTCAGTATATTATAAACCAGGAAAAATGAAAAATTCATAAAATGACAGTGTATCAGAATGAGAAATCCTCACTTTAAGAAGCTCAGAAGATCGAAAGCCTCCAATCCACATGAAACACCTCTCAGCCGGAGTCTTCCACATTCCTGAAAGGATGTGGAAAACATCTGCTTTTGCAGCAATACCCTTGAGCCTGAAGATATCATCAAATTGCGTCATGAAATTATCGACAATGGTACGGAGTTCAATATCTCCAGCATGAGAATTTATTGCAGCCCTTAGCTCATTGGTTTGCCTATTATGCTCTTCCAACCATCGTGCATACTCTACGTCAAAGGCCATAGCACCTATAGACCAAGAAGATTAATAAATGTGATTTAGGATTTGAAACACATAATATAATCTTCTGGAAATATATAAAGAAAACGTATGCATTGCTCAAATTTAACAAAGCCTAGCTTCTATGTCAGTAAAATGCCACAAATGGTAGTCCACATTTGCTGAATACTTTACATGCAAGTTAATTTGAGGACATTCAATTCTTAATTGAATGTGAATTGTGAAGCCGTATTAGCAATTAGAGTAAAAAAGAGCAGAACACCTTCAGAAAATTACTACTAGTTTTAGCAACAGAATTTCCAAAGGTAGTTTAAATACCATTTCCACTCATTGAATGGGCCTGATCTCCTGAGCTTGAAATAAATATTCCCTGCAAAAGATTAATGGCCAACTTGTATTACATGATGTTGTAATTCCATTATCAGATCAATGACAACAGGAGAAAGGGGAGGGGGCACAAGTATCAAATTTCAAAAAGGAGACAGTAAATAAAGCAAACAACCAAACCTGCTGGCGGGCTCGCTGCAGCTCCTGCTCAAGTTGAGTAAGTTTCAGCCTACTGCTCTCTAATTGTTGCACATATGCCTAAATGAACGGAAAGAAGGGTTAACAAGTGGCACGTAAGAAGCTCAAGTATGACAAGTTAATTGGTCTAAACAATAGGACAATGATGCTGTAAGCAACTCGCCATTGTATTAATGGGGTTTTAACAGAAGAAACCATATTATAAGGTTGTAAGATAAATACAGAAAGACCCTACCTTTTTCCTCAACCGGCTTTTTCTGGCAGCCTCACGATTTTGAGCTAGCCGTCGTAATGTCTGAATGAATAAACATTAACTCAATCACTACATAGCAATTGCAACAAAACCATGCATTCCTTAAAAAAAGCAAAACCTTAAGTAAGAAAGTTACTGTTACAACCTTTTGATCTGCTTTATCTTTTGATCTTTCACTTGATTCACCCCTTTCAGGCTGCAAAGATACATCAGAACCATATTTCATAGTAAGAAAAAGAATGCTTTCATGTCTTTGATATGTTTAACAGTAAAAATTATTCTTAATGTCAAATCATAACTGACAAGGCATTGCATTCAATTAGCTAAACTCCAGACGCAGAAGAACTGTATCGTGAAGGCAAAAGAATTACCATTTGATTTTTATCTTCTGTATCATCTGTTGAAGTATCTGTCCTAGGGCTTCCATCCGCCATGTTGGACTCTCCCCAGTTCTCACGATGACCAGCAGATGTCGAAGCTAGATTTGGTTGCGAATCTTTTTGTAATGGCAACGCCTGAGAGCCAGCAATTGCAGCAGATAGGTTTATATCTGAGTTTGCAATTGACTGCATCTTATATGTAAGATAAGAACATCAATTGCAGCAATTCATAATGCTTTTGGATTGATATTTATACTTGGAAGCTCATAACTGCATAAAGAGAAAAGAAATTACCTTACTTAAAGCACCAAATTGAACATCAGCACCTAGAGCTTGGCTATTTGATTTCATTTGAAGTTGATTAAACAATGGATCTGAAAGATTAAGGGAAAAACAAAAAAAAAAGGGTAATGGAATTTTGATTAGGCTCCAATTGCCAACACAAGAGTTCACAATTTATCATCATCTTCTACCCAAAAAGAAGTGTTTTCAGTGAAGAAAACCATAATATTTTGGTTTCATTTCTAGTAACCTCATTTCAACAACAACCTCTACATCACTGCTTTTGATGTCATACTTGAGAAAACACACATTTCTTCAGGATAAACAAAGGCAAATAGAGATTTTATTATGAACTAGTGAAGATATTAATTAAAACAATATTGGAATTTGATACAACCATAGCAGGAAATATATTCATTTGGTTCTCAATATAAATTCTATATTATCAGCCATAGGTTGCAGCAAAAATGACAGAGAATCATACCGATATCTTACAAAACAATTGAAAATAATATTGCTCCTAACAAACAAGCATTTAGAAATAGATGGGGAAGACAATTCTTAGAATTTAGAAACATGTCATACAAATACAATAGGACAGAATATGATTCCTGTCTCAAATACACAATATTGGCATACATAACAATATCAGTAATGGAAGTAAGAGTTTAAGTTACTCAAAACACAAGCAACATACTTCTGCTAAGATTGATGGCATCCTCAACGCGAAATCCAAGAGTCTGTTCAAGGTTTCCAAATTCAGAAATTCGAGAAGGAAGAACATTAGTTGCATCAATGCCCCTGCAAAACCAAAATCATAACAACGCAACAAAGAGCTGGTTAATGCATATCCAATTATCTACACAAGGTCCAGAAAGCCAAGCAACTAATTATGACATCCATGTTTCCAGGCTCAAGAAGAAAAGTCAAAATTGAACACAACAAGGTCTAAAATCAAATTCAAGAGAAGATTTGAACACATGTGCACGCATACAAGGGAGAGTGCATAGTTTCAAGAATTGAAATTAAAATATTCTGCTTCAGTAAGGACCAATTAAATAATATTCAAGGAAGTGAAATCGAGTATGTGTCAAGGAATCCCCAGCAAAATACAAAGTAAAACCAAGTATACAAAGAAACTTATTATCATCTTCATCCTCCAAGCTTTCCTCTGCACCGTCGCACATAAGGCCTAATTTCGACATCTCAGTTCTCCCACAAATAACCAATTTCTTCTACACATTCAAGAGACATACCAAAACACCATAGGTAACACCATCATCTACCCATATAAGCATAAAGTTAAACCTTTGACACCAAAACCAATAACCAGACCAATCAATCAATATTCAACAGTGAAATCATCATTAAGCAGAAAACAGAAGAGAAAGGGAGGGCTGAAAGATTTACATGGAACTAGAAGAAGAAGGCATAGGAGGTGGAGGAGCGTAACTTGGCATCCCGTTGACAACGTTGTTACTGTCCCCAGTGCTGCTAACGTTAACTGTTCTAGCTCTACTACCCATCAATAACCATGCTCAACTCAAAGACCATCTTATCTCCACACAAAACCACAATCAAAGGATGCCCCTGAACTGTTTCAAAAGCACAAAACTTTAGTCAAACCCCACACAAAAAAAGCCTTCAAACTCAGCTAAAAACTCTTCAACAAGAAAAAAGTCAAAAATCACAACTTAAACATGCTTTTCTGATCAAGCTAAAATCCCAAGCAAAGAACTCGCTAAGGAAACAACAATCAAGACATGAACAACAAATTAAGAGTCTTGAAGGGGGGAAAAAATATTTTTTTAAAAAAAAAATAGCATCCTCTCCGTACAAGCCACTTAAAACAAGGACAAAACTGTGAAAACAAAAAAAAAAAAATTAAATTTTGAAAATGAAAATTGAAGGCCCACCTCCTGAAAACTAAGCTAAGCAACAGAAGCTTGAAAAAGAGAAGCTCCCTATGCTTGGTATGAAAAAGGGTAAGAACAGAAAAAGCGATATTTGCACGAATCCAGTGAATAGAAATTGAAACTCAAAAAGAAGATGAAAAAAATTTGAACTTTACACATACCCAGAAGAAGAAAAAAAACCCGATGGAATAATAATAATCTCTCTCTGTCTCTCTCTCTCTCTCTCTCTCTCTCTATATCTGATTCTGTGCAGAGTGCAAACCCTAAGTAGTGGCAAGTTGACGATAAATACCGAGGACTTTTTGACTTTTTTGGATTGAATGAATGGAAATGGCACCTTTAATTTAATATATTTTTTATTTTTATTTATTTTATTGTTAAACTATTAATGATGTTACACAGTACAATTTCGTCTCTAACCCTGCAAATAAAAACAAAAAAACAAATCATGATTCTTTCTTTCTTTCAATTTTTATTTTTATGTTTATGTTTATTTTATAATTATTTGCCTTTACACACATATTCAAAGAGGAGAATCATGTCAGCAAGTTGATGTTTTCGGTAGCAATTATTATTTATGATTGTTAATATTAATATTAATATATTAATATTTAATTATAATATGATGAAAGGAAGGGTGGTGGAAAAGAGAGAGAGAAAGAGAGAAAGTTATGGTGAGTGTGGAAGAAGCGTGACGTTGAGAGCATCCCCAATTTGTTGCATACGTCGTTTTCGTCTGAAACTCTTAAACCTCCATTTTTACACATACCAAGCTTTTTCCTTTAAATTCTTCAAATTTCTGTTAACTTTACCGCTTTTTCTCCCCCTTTCCTTCATTTTCTGTTCCCTTCAATTTTTACCTCCCTTTCTCTACATCTCAAAATTTTGAAAAGAAACTACAAAATCAAATATGTTTTTACACAACAATGTCAAATGACACGTTAAAATTGGAGACTAATTTAATAAAAAATTATTTTGACAGATATGATGCTTTATTCTGATAATTAATTAAAATTAATTTTTTAAAGCGAATCAAATTCATCTTAATAATAAAATATTTTATTATTAAAATTAATTTAAAATTAATAACTAAAAATATTAAAATCTGTTAAAATTCTGAACCACTTAATTATACTTCCAATTGTCTTAAGTAGTATTTGTTTTCAAAAATTAAAACTGAAAATCAGTATTGTGTTTGGTTATTAATTTTAGTCCAGTTGTCAAAATTCCATATCTCCGGATAGTAAGGGCCGATAACTGAAACTAAAATTTTAAAAACTTTTTTTACTCAAATACCCTCATTTAACGTTAAAGTTTTCATTATTAATCTTTGTTATTTTTCGATCAACTTAATTTTTTTTGTGACAATCAATTTAATTTAATCTCTATCCCTCGATCTTAATCTTTCGCTCTCACTTTCTCGATCTCAGTCACTCTCAAACGTTACCATATATACATGAATTAGCTTGGGAGAATATAGTGCTTTTACCATTTAAAACGCAATTACACACGGTTAAGTCATAGTGACATCACGCTCTTGTCAGCATAGACCATAGGACATACGTTGTTTAGCCTAATATGTATATTTTGTTTTAAAAGTACATGTAAAGGTTATTAATAATTTTTTTATATAAATATATGTGAAGTTTAAGTTTTGTAAAAGAAAAATTAGCTTAATATAAACAAAATAACAAATGACAGTTAAAGAAAGAACATTTACAGATAGAGTATCAAATCAAATTTATCATAAATTTTGCTTAGCATGCAGCATGTATGTGAAAGACAAAATTAGAAAAGATCAAAATGCTAAGATAATAACAAATATATTGAAACTTCATTTCCAAAATATAGTTTTTTTTTTTCAAATTATCCCCTGACTCGACAGGTCGATGATTAATTTTTTATAGATCTGAGCTCTATTTAAAAGTTTATTATTGGCCATCGAATTGCTCATGCATAAAGTGAAATTCGAACCACCAATAATTACTTAAGCGGACTAATAAACTAATCGCTAAACCAACCCAAATTAGTTATCTAAAAATATAATTAATAAATACGCATTTGAATTCTTAAATATAGGTATTAAATATAATTTTTAGGCATAAGCTAAGAGATGTGTCTAAACAAACGGACAAGAAGAGACCTAACCCAATGAGAAAGTTATTAGTAATAAGTAGTAATTTATTATGGTTATGCGTAATGATTCGGCTACCTCGTGTGCCTCTCCCTAATTATAATATATGGCCCTTCACGTAAACCCTCTTAATCATACCATTTATTACCCTCCATGCACGTAAATAAGTAAATTCATTCACACTTGTGCTCTTTACTTACTCACTCATTATTTACGAAAAGAAAAGGGAAAACTATTTTTATATTTGTTTTAATGTCAAATATTGCATCCACATACATACTCTTTTTTTTCACTATGTCTTTTATATATTGATGATAATCATTTTGGTTTTAAAATTTATTTATTAAATGATATATTTAAGTATAGTGTTTTCATATTTAGGTATATATTGATTTTTGAATATTTAAAAAAGTCAAAATAGTTAATAATGAAGTATGGAAAAAGGTTTAAGAAGAGAAAATATTTTATGTGAAATAAGTCTCATGTTCAATATGGTGATTAATTATTAATAAAAATAAATTTAAGCACTAACTTAGTTTATCCAGAATCAATATGGTTGGAATCAATTATTTAATTCATGTATATGAACACACTATACTTAAATTACTAATTAAAAAAATTATAAAAAATATAAAATTTTAATTTTTTTACTTTTTAATTTTTTTATTTTTTTTAAATAAAAAAAAATTGAACGGCACTTGTGTAGTTCCAACAACTAACAGGGGCCAACTTTATGAGCTTTGGAAAATGTGAAAAAGAAATTAATTAATTAATTAATTAAATGAGATTCAATCTTCTTATAATTTTCTGTTCTGTTTCTCTATCGCGCCGTCTGCTTGGAAGTTGGAAGTTGGAACGATGCGATCTAAGTTTCGCTCGCCGATTGAAATGACCATCGTACCCTTTATCCTTCAATTAAAAAAGTCAAATAGGTTACTTGGACTCCAAAATATATTGGAAATAATTCACCACCCACCTGCCACTGCTGCTCTTCAATCTTGAATTCTTGATTCCAAATTTTGATTTTGATTTCTCCTTTCATCCCTCATCAATTATTGGTTGTGTTATTATGACTTTTTTAGGGTTTTTTTCTTTACCTTTGTCTTTTGTTTTGTTTTGTTTCAACCTTTTCATGGGAGTACAATCAGCACAAATCACATGCTTGGGGATATAAACAATCATTAACTAAAATTTATGATAGGAAGTGGTCCATTTAAAGGGGAGTATACTTATTACTAGTTACTATTATTCTACCACATGTTATTAATTACGACTAATAGTAACTTTGACGAACTAATCTAGAGTATCAATTTTGATACTTTTAAAAAGTAATTGATTTAAAATTGATATATTGTATTGAAATTGAGTAATAATAAAACAAAATCGATTTTAATAAAATAAAATCATATCACCCTTAACCAAATTAATTAGTTAAATATTATCATGTGTATAATTATTTTTATTAATTTTTTTAATTTAAATAAAATATTAATTGAATTGAGACAAAATATTGAAATAACAAATTTTATTTTAATTTTAAATTTAAACCAATATTATCATCAGAGATGCTCTAATACTTCTAAATTCTATTCACAAGTAAACATTTTTAAAATAATTCAATAATATTTTCTTTCAATTTTTTATCTTATTTTAATGGATATATATATACGTTTAATATTTTAACTATCAATTTTCACTTTTGTATGTGATATGTATGGATTTCACTTACAAAATTTTCAAGATATATACTTTTTAAAAGTAAAAAATAGAAACATTTTATTTTAAAGAATTCTCGCAAGAGGTTGAGTTAACTTCTCCTACGACTACACTAATAACAAAAGAATTCTATATTATTTGCAAGCGAATTAAACCTAGTAATCATGATAGTGAATATAGATTACCCCCACAGCTATAATTATGTAATAAGTTTATGATTAATGTTTGAAACAATATTCCCAGGTTATTAATTATATATTAATTAGTGGTCGATGCATGTTTGTGTATAGCAACTTCGCAAGCTAACTTTTTAAATTTAATTATTTATGAATTTTGGTTAGGAGAGTACGCAGTTGATCAATGATTAAGGTTGCCCTTAATTATATAATAATAAGGTTACGTTACTGGCTTATCATGAAAAGTTTTCAAATCTTTATTACATAAATAGTCACAAAAAAAAATCTTTATTACATAAATATCTTGAAAACTTTAAATGTTTTGTTTTTCAATAATATTTTTTATATTTAACATTTTAACAAGTACATACCTTTAGGCCTTTAGCTAATTTTTCTTTTCCTATTGAAAATTATGAAAGTTATTATTCACTTTTTAATGTAGCAATATTCTAAATACAGCATTGATAAAAGTCATATTTGTTTAAAAGTTATTATTATTACTGGAGATAAATTTATTATAATATCAATGAATAAAATTTTTACACTGTTAATTTAATTTTTTTAAAATAATATTTGATATAGAGTTAAACATTTTCAATTTTGAGGTATCAAACAAGATAATTATTGTAGATAATTGAATAATCATTAAACATATTTATTAATATACTAAAAATATTAAATCATCACTAAAATTGCAATACATTCTAAATGGCGTTCACCTACACAATACACTTCCACAACTTGGTTTTGATATGTGGTTACTGGTTTCATAGCTTTAAAAACCAATTTTGACTCACTCATTACTCATTATTATTGGAGTATGAATAAAAAGTTAGACTATGATTAGTCTATACGTACGTACTTTGGATAAAGTATATAAATATTATCGTCATAATCATACTGCCATAAAGTTAAGGACATGGAAAAGGTGACAAAAAAAAGTTCACCTAAAATTTAAAATATATTTCAAATGTTAATAGGTATTGGATTTTAGGTTGAAGAGTTGATCCCAATCATGTTTGATGTACAACCAAAAGAAGTAGCGGATGACCAATTTATACCATATATGATTTTATTTTTCATTTGATATTTGAAGTTTCGCTCTATCTCAACTAATTCGAACTCGACTCAAATTACATACTTAATTTTGATGAATAAATCTTCTAACGAAAATAGCTATATTTATTATGTTTCGAATTCGAGACCTATTTAAGAAAATCTAACTCGCCTAGTATATATGATGATAGCAGCAGGAAGTAAGAGGATTTTTTTAAGTCGTTAACTCTCTAATCAGTATATTTAAAAGCAAAAGACAAAAGCCGTTTGGGAAAAAGTATATCATATTTGTGTTATTGTGTATCAGCATATAGCTTTATTTGCATCCACTCATCTAAAGAAAAAATTGAGTGAGCATATTCACTTCTTACTTTATGATTTTTATTTTAGATACTTATACCTCTTTATTTTTATTTTCTTGTAATTATGACATGTATTTACAAAAGGCATATTTTTTAAAAAATGGAGCTTGGAGCTTGGAACTTGGAAGTAATTTACTCGGTTACTTCCTGATATCTCTCTTTTTTATTTCCGGTTCATGGAAGTTGTTATTTTTTTTTTTCTCATTTAGGCCTTAATATGTGTTTGGTTGGGAAAAGTAATTTTTGGTCTGGAAGAAACATTGATCACAGGACCAAAAAGTAATTTTTTTTGTCACGGGACCCAAAAGTTGTTTCAGTTAAGTTAGGAAAGTATTTTTGGGCCTAAACGTGAACCTTACAATTATTGGATCTATGTGTTTCGATATTTTTGGACCATAGTAATTATTGTCATGCGCCACTACATTTTACATAACCAAGGCCCAAAGTAAATAAAAACTTCAATTGACATAACCTTAAAACGCCTACCAAAAATAAAAGATATAATGTTTAATTTTAATACATGTTTAATCAGGTATTAGATAATCTTTTAAGTGGTGAATTTGATAATTTGTTTTTTTTACTAATGTCACTGTAAAAAATTAGTTGTGTGTTAAAAAAATTTTATAATTAAAAAAAACCGGACAAAAATACTTACATCCTCTATGAATATCCATAACCATACATCATTTGATGTGAAAATTACAGCTTAAAAAGATGTGTAACCCATTGATACGAGTAGAGGTGAAACTAACATAGCAGCAGGTGAGCATCCAATATTGGAAGGAGAGGCTGTTGCAACAGAATGCCAGATGGCATCTGATCCGAATACTTTGGGCCTCAGAAGGAGCTGCAGAAACAAAATTAATAGCAGCAGGCTAAGGGATTTTGGAAGCTAGCGAATTGTGGTAAATATTCTCATCTTCTTCCACTTTTCTTCTTCTCTGAAACCTTTCTTTCCTTTCTTGAACCTCTACTGAATTTCTGCACAATTGCTTGTCTTTACACAGGAATCATGGCTTGGTCATTTGCTCACATCACCAGTTGACTACATTTCCATTTATGTGAATAATTTCATCTTTATCATACTGTTACATTGAGTTTTTTTTACCACTTTTCCATTTTGAGACTCTGTACTTGGACCACCATATCACGTGAATAATACGTACCTCTCTTTCATTTCCTTATTATAAGCTTCACTCTAACATTTGGTGCTTTCATCCATAACCATGGCTGAGAACACACGCCTAAAATCCTTGGAAGCAGAATTAAAACGTCTTGGTCAGAGGATTGAAGAAGTATCAGATGAAACCAGAGCAGAACGAGCAAGAGCCTTGGAGGCGACGAACTTGAAATTTGATGCCATCCAATCTTCTCTGACTCAGATTATCCAGGAACAATCTCATTCTCGGGCTGGTTCTCATAGTCCTTCCCATGGTTTGCATTCTGGCGGTGGTGTTGACAATCAGCTTCGATTTGCTCAGCACAGTAGAGTGAAGTTTGATCTACCAAAATTCGATGGTTCGGATGCGCTCGGATGGATATTTGCATTAGATCAGTACTTTGATTTCTTTCGTGTACCTGAGGAAGAACAGATCGGCGTGGCTGCCATCCACATGACAGGTCCGACGGTACCGTGGTTTCAAATGTCTCAACGCTCAGCACCTTTTCGTTCTTGGAATTAGCTCAAGAGAGCGGTGGAGCTTGAATTCGGACCTTCCTTGTTCGAATCGCCTAGGGAGCTTCTCTTCAAGCTACAATAGCATGGTTCTGTAGGTGAATATTACGCTGAATTCGTGGCATTGGCCAACCGCACGCAGATAGAACCTCCAGACGCGTTGAAAGACTGCTTCATCGGAGGATTGAAGCTGGATCTTCGGCGCGATGTCAAGGCGCAGTGCCCGACTTCACTCATGCGAACCGTGACTTTGGCTCGGCTTCACGAGGACAAGGAAGCCACGATGCCAAAACAAGCATTTGGGTGGGGTTCGTCCAAGTCTTCTCATACAACACAAAACCCCCCAATCTGTTTCTAGGGTTCCTCTACGCTCCTCACTTCCACCGTTATTACCCACTCCTCCTCAGCGTCCTACTCTGCCACCTGTTAAGAACCCAGTGAAGCGTCTCTCCACGGCGGTGATGCAGTCACGGCGTGAGAAGGGCCTCTACTACTGGTGCGACGAGAAGTTCTCCGCATCTCATCGCTGTACCAATCGCCAACTGATGCAGATGCAACTCGAGGTGGATATTTCTGAATCGGTGGAACCTGAAATCGTTGAAGAGGGTATTGGAGAGACTAGTATGGAACAATTGGAGGAGGCAGTGATTGAACACCATTTGTCATACAATGCAATGAATGGTACATCTGGTCCATCAAGGATTTGAGTGAAGGCCTTCATCAACGGCCTCGAGGTTCAGGCTTTAATTGACGGCAGCAGTTCTGATAGCTTCATCCAGCCACGGATTGCCCAATTCTTGAACCTTCCTGTAAAGCCATCTCCAGGATTCAAGGTAATTGTGGGTAGTTTCCAAATTCTTCCAGTTGAAGGTTGTGTTTCTAAACTTGAGATTAATTTGGGTGGGTGTGTAGTATCTATACATGATGTGTTTGTCCTGCATGTGGCTGGGGAAGAACTGGTTATTGGTACTACTTGGTTAGAGACCTTAAGGGCGCATATTGTGGATTATCACTCATCTTTTTTCCGTTTTCTCTATAATGGGAAGTTTGTTACAGTGAAGGGCACTAGAGAACCTTCTAATTCACAAGCTAGGTTTCATCACATTAGGCATTTGGTGTCAACAGATGCTGTGGTAGAGTTGTATACTCTTGAATTACACAAACCACTGGATTCGGGACATGCATCTCTGGCACTACCCTGTTCTACTCCTCCAGAATTGGGAATCATACTGCAGCAGTATGAGGATGTGTTTGCTGCTCCCACTGGGTTACCACCTCAGAGATCACATGACCATGCTATTCCATTGATTGACGGTGCGGCTGCTGCGAAAGCCCGTCCCTATAGATACCCGCATAACCTCAAATCCCAGATTGAGTCCATGGTCAGTGACATGCTCAAAGAAGGAATTATCCAACCAAGCACTAGCCCCTTCTCTTCCCCAATTCTTTTGGTAAAGAAGAAGGATGGTACGTGGCGATTTTGTACTGATTATCGGGCCCTTAATGCCATCACGGTTAATGACAGCTTTCCGATTCTTATGGTTGATGAGCTTTTGGATGAATTGCATGGTGCCACTATCTTTTCCAAATTGGACCTCCGATCAGGCTACCACCAGATCTTGGTTAAACCTAAGGATCGTTTCAAGACGGCTTTTCGCACTCACGAAGGATTGCACGAATGGCTGGTAATGCCATTTGGCCTAACGAATGCTCCTGCCACCTTTCAGAGTCTCATGAATAAGGTATTCCAACCTTACTTGCACAAGTTTGTTTTGGTGTTTTTTGATGATATACTTGTTTACAGTAGTTCTTTGGCTTCTCATTTAATTCACTTAGAGACTGTGTTAGCTGTTTTGAGAAAAAGAAAATCTATTTGCTAAGCTATCAAAGTGTTTGTTTGGGACTGGGGAAGTTGATTATCTCGGACACACTATTATGGGGGGAGGTGTTCATATGGAGTCGGATAAGGTCCGTGCAGTGGCTGAGTGGCCCCTCCCTGTTTCAGTGAAGCAATTACGTGGGTTTCTGGGCCTCACAGGTTACTACCACCGTTTCATCAAAGGTTATGCCGCCTTGGCAGCACCTCTCACAGATCTGTTAAAGAAGGACGCCTTTGTTTGGTCCCCTCAAGCTACTTTGGCCTTTCACAAGTTACAAGAGGCTATTTGTTCCAAGCTTGTTTTGGCCTTGCTGGATTTTTCCTTGCTGTTTGAGGTGGAGACTGATGCTTCGGGATCTGGTATAGGGGCTGTGTTGATTCAGCAAAAACACCCTATTGCCTTTTTCTCTAAGAAATTACCCCATTCATTACAAAAACAGTCGGCCTACGTACGGGAATTCTATGCTATCACAGAAGCATTGGCGAAGTTTAGACATTATTTGCTGGGTAAACGTTTCATTCTTCGAACTGATCATAAGAGTTTGAAGTCATTATTAGAACAAGATTTGCACACCCCTGATCAACACAAGTGGCTCCATAAGTTGTTGGGATTTGATTTTGAAATCCAATATAAATCTGGGGTAGAAAATGTAGCAGCAGATGCATTATCTCATAGTTTCATGGGGGCTTGGTCCTCACCTAAAGCTGAATGGTTTCATCAGCTTAGGAAGGAGATTCTGGCTGATACTCACTTATATCACCTGCTGCAGGCTTGTGATGCTAATCAGAGCACAGAATCGCATTACTCTTCCCATAATGGATTGTTATTGTGGAAGAACAGACTTGTCATTCCTGCCTCAAGTTCTCTGATTCAGCTTATTCTTAAGGAATTCCACGATGGGGTGCTGGGTGGACATGTTGGTATTGCAAAGATAGTGGAGAGGATTTGTGCTTCATTTTACTGGCCTAACATGCAGAATGTAACAACCAAATAATAATAATAATAATAATAAATAGAAAGAATGTTCTAAAGAATTTGAAGATTCAAAATTTAATTTTTTAAAGTTTAAAATTTAAAATAAAAGATAAGATCAGTTACTTAGGTTAATCATCTAAAGCATTAGATAAATAGAGAGCAATCCCAAAGGAAAACACACTCTTCAATCTAAAATCCCTAGCCTTTCCTTTTCTTCGAAGAACAACATCCTTCCGTGCTTCAGCAAGAGGATTCTTCGTGCAGGTAGATTAAAAGAGCTTTTTCTTCAACAAGAAAACCTTTTCGATAGTTGATATGTGCCTCTGCATCTATGCTAATCATGTCTCTTAATATATATCTTCCTTGTATTCTTCTATTACGTGCTCATGTCTATCGGTAGGTCCTCTTAATTCACTTTGTGCTTTTCCTGAAACATCTTTAATATATGCAAATTAAAACATAATGGTTTTTCTTTTATTTAATCATCATGTAGTCTCTATATATATAAATACTGCTCATGCCTTATATATGTATATATATTGTGCATATAATTCTTCCATGCTATTACGTACTATTTGTCTGCCAATAAATTACTCCTTTATCTTATTTATTTATTTTTAATGTGTTTCCTTTAAATAAATACATCTAAATATCGTCTTATATCCTACGTTCTATATGTTCTTTTATGTATACATGTTATCTGACTTGTATTCCATGTATGTTCTTTATTGCATATATGATATTCAATTAAATACATATATATATATATATATATATATATATATATTAAAAATAAATAAAGAACTGAGGGTATGATCCTTCAGTAAGGGAAGGTGACCCCTAAAGACAAGATAACGAGATGATCCTTCGGTAAGGGAAGGTGATCGACCAAAATTTCGGAATAAGAACCTTCGGTAAGGGAAGGGGATTTCCAAATTGGGATGAGAACCTTCAGTAAGGGAAGGAGACTCCCATCAGAGAAACCTTCGGTAAGGGAAGGAGACTCTTACTCGGTTTGAGCTCAATACCATTAAAAGAAAAACACGAGTAAAAGATCAAAGCATTAGAAACTATGTCATCTCTAAGTGTTTAATTTATCCTTCATGAATGTATGCTATCTATATTTTTTTAGATTTACCTTGATTCGCCTGTTTATGTATTTAACCAAAAACTTGCTGTTAGTTTATTTTAGATAAGACTTTTTTATGAAAAAGGTTCAGTTAGTTTGTGTGCACCTTCGAAAACTAATATGTACAATCTCCACTTGTTAATTGATATTGCAAATTGCTACTCATGAATTCATTTATATGTATATAAGTGTGTGCATGCATAGTTACCGTCAACCTT
>JASCZI010090855.1:24566-34987 GCA_036250425.1 Stylosanthes scabra
AAATGGTTGTTGATTGTCTATATGCTTATGTGTATGCTTGAGATTGATGAGAATAAGATCATGCATGTATGATTGATTGTGGTTGTGGCCTTGTGCCAATATTATTCAAAAATTTAGGGTTTACATGAGATGGGAACCGTATGGATGGATTGGGCCCGAGGGGCGAGATGACGAAAGGAATGATGTTGAGATGGTTGAGTAAAGTAAGAGGATTATGATCTATAATGATTGAAAAGATTTTGAAATGGTTTTGAAATGATATGAGGGATTTTAGGAGAGGCAAGGATTCCAAAGGAAATGATTTTGAAAGGGGTGAGCTATGGTTCCTTGTACAAAACTTGTTTTCAAACTCAATTTTAGGAAATCACATGTTTTAGCTGCAGTGAATCGATTCAGGAGGTATCCGAGTCGATTCACTGAGCCTTTTTGGAACGGATTTGAGAATTTTGTGGCTATCGAGTCGATTCGCCTGTGGGGCGAATCGATTCGTATTTGCACAGAGGCCAAAATTCCCCAACTTAAATCGATTCGTGGTTGTTCAGAATTGACTCTAATCTCGTGGCCTTAAATAAATTTGTTAAACTTTCAATCGAGTCGATTCAAGGACGTGTCGAATCGATTCGTATTTCGACAGAGGCTAATGGATTTTAAAACTTGCCTCTTGAATCGATTCGACAGGGCTTCGAGTCGACTCCACATTCAAAATTTCATGAACCGCCTAGGATCGAGTCGATTCGATAGACCACCGAACAGATTCGTTTTCACCCTGTTTTCAAATTTAACGTTCAAAATGCCCACAAAATCGATTCTTCCTCTTCTGAATCGATTCTAAGAGATGGAACATGATTTCCAAAGGTTTTCAGAGGTTGAGTGATGATGATTGGAGTGGTTACATCTCATGTATTGCAATACCCTTGTTTTACAAAATAAGAACCGTGAGCCTAGGTATCAAGAGGGGCCGGAAGGGCTAACGACTCGGCTTATGGCAACAGCGGACCATCGGGAGTAGTAAGTGCCTGTGGGGTTCTTGTTTCCACGTGGGACAAGAGCTAACGTCGCGGCTTACGGTAGCGGCAGGAGGGCCTCCTGCCAATGTCCCGGCTACCAACCTAGGTGTTAGTCATTGAGAAAGAGAAGGGAACCCCCATATGTATATTGATGAGATGAGAGACCATAAATGATCGGGGCCGGCTGATTGGTCCTCCGGGGAAGTACGAACGATGGTTATCCAGTGCTAGTTCTGGATCGGTCGGGTTGGCTATGATAACCGATCGGGTGAGCTCACCGTAGCCTACAGGAATAGGCATGCATCATCTGCATTTGTTTGACATTGTTTGGGTGTGCCTAATTGTTTATTACTTGCTAAGTGTTGTTTGTTTGTATTGCCTGTTTGTAATGAATGTTTGTGTGTTGAGTGTCTGCTGTGTATTCTGATGATTAGTCTAGGTAATGTAGGCTCTAGGATACGAGAGGGAATAATGAATAATTGGTAGAGCCTTGTATTGGGCCTTAGAAGTAACTAAACTATATGGCTAAATGAGAGATATAAGAATGCCTCGAGTAATCCGACTAGAATAAATACTGTAGGTTTGGCGCTCTTTCCGTACTGAGAATCCATGGGTTGGAGATTCTCACTCCGTAAATTTATCAGACTTTTCAGGTACAAGTTCAAGCTTGGAAAGTTGGCGAAGCATCCGTGAAGATATCCGTGTGTCTAGTCTTCTCCGAAAGTCAGGTCTTCCGCTGCATGTCTTGGAGAACTAGAGGTGTCGGTGTATAGGTTAGAGTTCGGGGTAGTCGGTGAACCTAAGCTTCGCAGGTTCTGTTGTATGGTCATTGAACCTAGTTTATTATGTATATGTACCTCTACTTTAATATAATGTAAAGTGTTGTACCTTGAAGGTAGTGGCTCTATTTATGTACAAGAAACGATATTCGTTTATATATACGATTCGAACAGCTGTACGATTCGGATTTAGTACTTGGAAGTCGTGTTATCTGTCTGTAGCGCTTCGAAATTGATCAAACATGTTCGCGACTTGGTTGATCAGTTTTGGGGTGTTACACTATCTTTATCACGGTATTTTTATTTACTCCACGAAGATGACAATATTTGAATTAGTCGTGCCGGATAGAATTGACTAATCATTTTAAAAAGTAAATAGTCTATAGCTAGATTTCTTCTATTAGTTTGGATTCCAAAAATAAAATTATTTTGCTCTATCTTGTTTAGCAAAAAAAGTATATCTTCTATATAAAATAGGATAAGATAGAGACATAAATGATAATCTTGTTGGATACCTCTATTTAGTTTGAAAAGTTCATAGAGTTGACCTTCAACAAAAAGTAAGAAGCTGGCGCTACCACTTTCTGAATCCAATTGATCCACATGAGATCAAAATACAGCTTCATCAACATAAGCCACAAAAAATAGTCGTTCAAATCGACTATAAGCTTTGCTCATATCCAATTTAATAGCTATCTCAAGATTAACAAGTCTCCATCCTCAAACTTACAACTTCTCAATTTCTATTTTGTCATGTTGATTTTTCGTCTCCCAAAGAAATACAATTAAGTATTTGTGACAAAACTATTTATTTAATTCTAAAATCAACTCAAATACTTAGAAATATTTAAAATTATAACAAAAATATCCAAAAATAAATTTTTTAGGACAAGTTACCCATTTAAATCAAACACAATACAATATTATCATATTACACCAAAGTGGATTTATTGATCAGATTGCACCAAATGGAAATTTCTATGGAATCCGTGGCAAGGTCACACGGATCCAAAGTTTTTAAGTTTCAAAGGATCTACCACAGATTCCAAACAAATTGCATGACCATGGATCTGTAGCAGGGTGCCACGGATTCTCCAAGAATTGAGTTTTTTTTTTGTACATGTTTCACTTTTATCGGGTTAGGGTTTTAAATTTTTTTTAATAAAACTGTTGTACGTTGCATCATTCAGCGATTTAGAGCGTCTATTTAAAAATCTAAAACAAGTCTGTATATATATAAATCTATAACTAAGTACATCAATAAGAAGTCTGGAAGTTCCAAAATACAAATAATAGTGTACGAAATAAAGTACATAAATAAAAGAGCGAATAATCTACATATGGCCTCCAGTGCTGCAGCCTCGGCGACGTGGAACTCTGCGGGCCCACCCACATGTTGCTGGCTCGTCGGGCTGCTCAGCCGGTGCGGGTGACGCGGGAGGAGTCAGCACAGTGGCAGGCGCCATGAACGGGACCTTCCAGGATCCACCCGGCACGTGTGCTGCTGATAGAGGAGTCCCACCAAGAGCCATAAACACGTGCGATGGACCGGATACAGGCTCGTTTAGGTCGATATGAACCTGAGAACCATCGAACTGCGTGCCATCATTCTCCGGCCAGCAACCAACGTCGACTGGGATCAATATCTCACTAATCATCAGCTGGAATCCTGGGCCAGATAGCCCGTCCAGCCACGGTTGCGACGGGGAGCCTAGATTCGATGGGATCTCGGTCCCATGGATCTGAGGGGTGGAGGGGAGGTTAGCCTGTGTGCTCATCCCTGCGGCCTCTACCACCTTACTGGTGCTGGTACCACCCTGAGTCTGCCGGGTAGGCGCCGTGTCACTCCCCTCCCCGCGGCCTCTACCAAATCTGCCACCACTCCCCCCTCTCCGACGTCCATAACTCTTGGGCATGCCCTCATCTTCTGAGTCAGTCGCTCGGCAGGCGCATCCTCACCCATGATCTCGTCCAACCACTGCCACTCCCGAGCGGTGGTCCTCGTCCCAACCATCATCCTCCTCTCCGGTCGTTTGTTATCCGGCACATCTGGCACGGCAGGTCGCTCTAGATGTGGAGCTTATTGTCTCTATGTGGCCTCAACCAGGATCTCGTCAGCTGGAAAATGATGGTAAAGCCCAGCCGGGACAAGGTACCTCCTAGCGGCAAGGATCCACCACCAAAGGAAGACTGCAGAGGGGCCCGTATCATCTAACTGTGCAATGCCAAACAGCTGGGCAAACCTGGATGCCCACAAACCATGCCAGCGCTGATACGTCTGAGGAAACCACTGATCATTCCCCCGTCCGCCCTTCGCATGCATGAAGTCCATGTTGAGGGGCGCGTGAGGAGGATTCTGAACCCCTCTAAACTGCGGGATCACCGGTCCACCTGGTGCCACTCGATGGTCCCAAAGTATATAAGTTGGACGATCGAAGTCCAGAGGGCCCAGTGGTCGTCCTGCAGGATGGAACGATCGAGAACAGCCTCTACCGCATCCGTTCGATACGGGAGATAGACAAACTGCAAAATGGAAAGCATGTATAAGGCAAAAATATGCAACGATATTTCAAAACTAAAATAAATAAAACGAAAAGTATAAGAAAATACTAATTGGAACTCAGCTCACGGAAGGGCATCAAATCAAGCTGCTTCCTGTGATGCAGCACTCGGGGCACCTTCTCGTCTGAGGTGGGTAGATACCTTACCCACCTAATAACAACACAAAAGCATAAGAAAACCAAGCAGCATAAAATAATCAAGTTAATAAAATTGCATATCACATCAAGTAAATTGCGTTACCTGGAGGCCAATGGCCACTCAAACGTGTCGATTCGAACCCATAAGGTCTAAGGGTCGGAAACCGCCAGAATATCCAGCTCTGAAGCAGATCCAACGGCCCTGCCAACTGGATGACGCTCCTGTTGGCTGCTCGGCACAGACTCCTGTACAGCCAGGCAAGAACTGCGGATCCCTAGCTTTATCGACCGAGGTCGTCTATGCGCTCGACAAAAGGAGCCAGCGAAGGTGAACACGACCTGCAGTCTTGTACCCAAAAAGAGCTATCGACAGCAGCATCATAATGTAGGCTCTGGCATACCTGACGACTAACTCTTCGCTAGCCCCATCCGGGAGCTCTCCGAACCTGCTCTTGAACCATGAGAACGTCACAGTGCAAGCATCTCGATCGCCTACCTCAGGTACTTGCCCGAACATCTCCTGGAACCACTCCCACCAGGGTCTTCCTGTACCCTCAGGCATGTGCGTCTCGAAGTCCCACAGGCAGTCATTGACAGGCTCATCGTCGATGGGGAGACCCAGCTGGTATGCGACGTCCTCGAGGGTGACAGTGCACTCGCCCCACGGCATGTGGAACGAATGGGTCTCCGGTCGTCATCTCTCTATGAAGGCACTGATGAGTGACTCGTCAACCTTGAACCAGAAGTCAGTCAGTCCTGCCACCGGGAGCAGGCCGGCCCGCTGCACGTACGGCGCGACACGTGGATGTAGATCCATCGCAATCTGCCGATGCACACCGACGATACACCTAACAAGCTGCATTGAATAGGAACAACTATTAGCTAAGGTAATGATACTACGAATCCTTTCGCAACAATCCGACAAGTATACCGGATCAAATAGTACCACTAAAGAGTGGGTATCGTTCCCACGAGGAAAGGTGGATCAATCAATATTTTCAAAGATTGAATAAGTCCTCTTGATTGTATATGCATGTAATTTGATTTCATTGAAAAATCCTAGGAGAATGACAAGCTAAGGAGAGCAAATTGTAAAGGATGTGTAGAAATGAGAGCTTAACCCAATACACATGAGAGATTGAGTGATATTATATTTCCGGTGAGACCCCATGTTGATCAATGCATGAATGACTAGCTAGCAACTCAATCGATTTTAATTGTTTCGGAACATTGAATATTTCTCAATTGTATATATCCAAGTCTTGAGTAGTGTCAAAGTCTTAAAACTAAGCTCTTAAATTTTATTAGGCTTAGTAAATTAGTTGAGATGCTTAGGCATTAGAATTTCTCTTTGAATCCTTCATTTTATCCTTAGATGTTATTGCATGAGGACATGCAATGGTTTAAATGTGGGGGAGTTGATAAATCCATATTATTACGTTAATTTTGTGTGAAAAAGGATGGATTTTATCAACTTAGTTTACACTTATCCTTGTGATTTGAGGCTTATGTGAATTTTCTCCTAATTGATCTTTAAATGTGAAAAACATGTTTTTTTAATCCTTTAATTGTCAAATTTAATTCATTTTTATTCCACTCAATGCCGTGATGCATTTGTTCAATGTATTTCAGATTTAGGAGGCATTGATGGTTTAAAAGGAATGAAGGAAGCATGTAAAGTTGGAGAAATTCATGAAGACTAAAAAAAAAATGAAAGTTGTCAAAGCTGCAGAGGTGTGTACACACCATTATTGTGTACACATCTTGACCAGCACATGCCACACTTAATGGATCACATGCTATACTTAATGGATCACATGGGCCACGTTTTTGGGCTCCAAAAAGGCCTCAAGCATCAGATTTTGAAGCATTTTAATGAGGAGATTCAAGAGAAAAACATAAGGAGAGTTTAGGGTAGTGGAGTGTTATGTTGTTTTAGGTTTTCTAGAGAGAGAAGCTCTCCCCTCTCTCTAGAATTAGGGTTAGGTTTATTTAGTTTAAATTAGGTTTAGTTTAATTTTTGTTATATCTTGCAAGAATCATCTTTACTTTGATCTTCTCTTATTTCTCTTCTAGTTATATTTTCATTTTCACACACTTGTTACTTTGTTGCATTGAATGCTTGAAATTTTATCTTTTAATTTGATGTTAATGAATAATTTCACTTATGGGTATTAGTTATTTATTATTCTTGTTGATTTCTTGATTGTTGCAAATTTGGTGATTAATAGAGATAGATTTTAGCTCATTCCAAGTTATGATTGAATATGCCCATCATGTGTTTGATAAAATGTTTAGTGTAGTTTTAGTTTTACACTTGGCTTGGGGTTGGGAAATTAGGTGATCTTGAGTCACTAATGTCCAATATTGTTGATGATTTAGAGTTGTTAATTAATCTTGTTTTCATTGACTTTAGTCTTTTAATAATGCTAAGTTGATTAGGATTTGTGATTGGGGTTAATTCTTAATTAATCTTGTTTTCACTAATGCTAATCTTTTAGATTAGTAAGTTGACTAGGACTTATGAATTAAGATTAGTTATGCCTACTTGACTTTCTTCAATGCTTAGAGATTGACTAAGTGTGATTAATTCTTCATAATTGTCATGTTTGTGGTTAATGACAAGGATAATGATCCTTAATCCTCAATCCTAGCCAAGATAGCTTTGGTACTTGCATTAAATCTCAATTTTTGTTTTCTTTAGTTGTCAATCATGCTTAATTTAGTTGATAATTAGTTTTATTGTGATATTGATTACTTGTTTCTTGATTCTCTTTTAATTGTTCACAAAACCCCCATTTCCCCATCAATCAATCTAAATGCAACCTCCACGAGAGACGACTCGGGCCCAAACTCCCGGTTATTTAAATTTTCGAAGGTTTAAAGAACCTTCACCCTTTCTAAATTTGAGTGCGAGAGTTTGATGTTCGGAGTGTACTACAATGATACAAACTTGATTTTGAGGATTTAAACTCCGAATGCGAATTCTCGCGCGTCAAATTTTTGGCGCCGTTGCCGGGGAGGGCACATTAGATTGATTTCTTGTGACGTATTGTGAATATTGTAAATAGGTTTATTTTTCATTTTTCTTCATTTGCATTTTGCATTCTAATAGTGTATATACTTGCATTTAGTTCTCTACTCATGCATGCATTTGAATTTTGGTTGTTTCGGTCACCTTTCGATGTTTTCGGTGTTTAAATAGGAGCTGACCTGTTTTTCAACCAGCCCAGATTTCTACAAAATTTAGTATTCTAAAGTTTTTGGGCATTCTAAACAAGACTCACAAAGTGAGCCCCACTTTGTTTTCGCGAAATTTCATCGTTTTGACCACTTTTTCAATTTATTTTCATTTTTCATGCATTTTTCACATATCTCCATTCATCTTTTAACTTTTATTTCTTCATCTAGCATCCACAAACTTCATGTGCATGATTTTATTAGTCATTTCAATCATTTAGATTAGTCTTAGCTAGGTCTTTCATTGTATTTTTTTATTCATCTCATGGATAATTGTCTTGGTGGTTTTGAGTTTTATGATCATGGTAATGTTGTAGGTGATTGTGACTTTAACGATGGTGTGCATCAAGGGATGGATTATCCAATGACGGGAGAGCCTTGTGTGTATGAGCAACAACCTTCTTCATGGCATCAATCTCCCCTACCTTACTATGAATGTGACCAATCCTATGGTGCATACCAACCAAATGGATACGGTGATGTTTATCATGATTATGAACCCCAACCATCATATTCTTGTGAACCCCACCCTAAACATTTTTCTCAACCACAATATTCTCAAACCACACCCAACCACCCACAAACATCTCCATGGGATCCAAATCCGTATCCACCTTATCACCAATCATATGAGTCTCTTGAACTATCACATTTTGAGCCACCACCTTCTTATCCACCATCCAAAGATGTTTATCTTTATGAACATTCTTTCCAATCACCACCATTTAACCAACCATCATCTTCCTTACAACCCACAATAGATGAAGCTCTGCGACCAATATATCAAGAACATAAGAAATTTCGGGACTTTCAAAGGCGAATAGAATCTCAACTATCTACCATAGCCGATCTAGTAACTCGCTTGACCACTCAACTTTCACACAACAATTCAAGCACCTCACAAACCCCAATAGATATCTCTCATGAGGAGGAGGAAGCTTTTGAGAAGGTTGATGAGCAAGAAATGAAAGTTGAAGTGCAAGCTTGTGAAGAAGTGGGTGACAATAAGCAAGAATTGGAAGTTGAAGAAGCATCCTCGCCACCTCCTACCATTTCTAGTGTTCATTACACGGTTGGCTAACCGCTATGAGGTGCCCGAGTTTCCAAATGACAAGTTTCATACCATATAGCCAGTAGATATGTATGTCCCCTACGGTGATTGGAGGGGAGAGAGAGCCAGAGGACCGGCAAGACCCCGCAGGCAGCCTCATCTAATGAAACAGCAGGAGGAGTAGCCTCCACCACCAGAGCCCGAGCAGCGACCCAGCACATCCGCTACACCTTCTGCTCCAGCCCAGTACTCGCTCGAGCCAACTATGGATGATATCATGAGGCGATTTGACAGGCAGGATCGCCAGATAGCGAGGACTCAGGACATGATCCGCCGAACATTCCCGCATGTAGACTTCACTGGACTGGGGTTTAGTTCTTCTTCTGATGATGGCGAGAGCCAAGACTTTTAGGACTCCATGGCACAACGAACAATTTGGTTATGTTTAATTTTAGTTGAACTATTTTATTGCTTTACTAGTTGTAGTTTTTGAATTGATGAAATACTTGGTAGTTTGGTGGACTTTTGCTAAGGATGATGCGCTTCGGAAAACAAAATTGTTTTTGTTTTTTCATTTTGCCATAAGCACACTCAACTGAATGTTATGGATGTTGGTTTTATTTAAAACTTTTTGCACCCTCTTTCTCTTTGGAACCCCCATTATCATCTTTTGAAAATTTTCATTGAAGCTTGCATGTGCACAACTTGATTGCTTTCTAAAATCATGGAAAAAAGTTAAAGAACACACAACCTCGAGAGGTTTTTGAGCCGAAAAAAGGGTGGTTCCGCATCTTTTAAGGACCACCAATTTCTTTCTTGTGTGTTTACTCCTTTTCTATGATTGTAATTTGTAAATTAATTGATTTTATATGTCCATCATTGTATGTATATTATGTATCCATATGATTAAGGCCTTTATTTCATGATAGCTCACTTACCAAATGGCCTAACCCTTAATCATCACCCTTGTGAACCAATTTTGAGCCTTTAATCCATTTTCTTGTCTAATTAGCTCATTACAAGCCAAATAAGTGAAAAACCATGATTGTCCCCTTGGATCTTTGATTGATTGAGGATTTAGTGGTGAGTCATTTTGCAAGAGAAGAAAGAAAAGAGAGATTAAAGCATAGAACACTAGAAAAAGGGTAAAAAAGGGTTTTTGCAAAAAAATTAGAAAAATCTTAAGGCATTTGGGGAAGTTCATGTATGCATGGAAACAATTAATTAGGTGTATGTATTTGCACAAGCTAGTAATGGAAAACGGGTGACAGGAAAGGAAAGGAAGAAAAGGAAAAAGAAACGAAAAAGGAAAGAAAAATAAAATAAGAAAAACAGAAAAAAAAAAAATAAAAGGAAGGTAATAAATTCCTTGTCACCCAAAAGTAGCAAGAATCTTAAGCTACCAAATAAGCAAATACATACACCCTAATTCGCATACGGTAAATGCATTGCATGTTCTTCAAAAATGTGAGTTTTCGGGAAACGTTGGTTGAGTGAAGAAACAAGAGGGTGCTAGGTGTCCTCCATTGAGCAGAGATTCATCTTAAGAGCTCACTTAGCCAAAACTTAAATCCTACCTTCACCTTGGCCACGTTACAACCCTAAAAAGCCCTCATGATGATGCATGTATACATACATTTGATGT
>JASCZI010090855.1:35076-58741 GCA_036250425.1 Stylosanthes scabra
ATTGATCGTCTTTAACCCTATACACTTGAACGAACATAGCGCATACATGACTAGTAAAGGTTCTAGACTTGATTCCATGATTTAGAATATTTCTTATGATGCAAGCAAGCTTGATCTTCATGAACTTAATTGCTTTTGGGGGGTAGCATTTACTGACATGGTTTTATCCATCTCTTTTTGGTGCTTAGTTAGGTGAACTTTGTTTTAATATTGCTTCATCCATAATAATGTTGTGTAGTTCCTCCCCTTGATCTCATTGATGGATTTGAAGAAATTTCTTTGTGATTTCTCTTGGTCATAAGCACTAGAGCATGAGGACATGCTCAATTTTAAGTATGGGGTGTTTGATGAGGAGGTTTTTGACGATAATTTTATGCTTAAAAGGATATCCTCATCAACACTTTTTTCACATATTTGTTAGTGATTGACCAGGCTTTTCCCTCTCTTGCATAATTATGTACATAATTGATTAATTGTTAAATTAGCTTCCAAGTGCATGAATTGTTTGAATCTTCTCCCACTTGGTGCCTTGATGTGTGTGTTAGTGAATTTCAGGCACATGATAGAGAGAAAGAGCCCAAGGGAAGCTAAGAAGAACAAAGAAAGCAAGGAGAGTGGACAAAAAGCCAAAAACAAGTCCAATCCAGCGTCGACTGCGCGCCCGCGCCCTCCTGATGGTGCGCCCGCTCCCTCCCTTACTCAATGAGGAAGTTTCCGTTGGTGGTGCGCCCGCACAACCTAGATGGTGCGCCCGCGCCACCCCATTCCGTAACGCCCAAGACAAGGACACCGCGCACCCGCGCGGTGGAGGTGGCGCGCCCGGGTGACGGCAGCAGAACTCACTTAAATGAAGGCTATTTTAGAGATTTCACTTTTCCATTTCTCAAGCCCAATTCGACCTATAGGGGGGGAACAGCTGAAACACAACAAGCATTCTCTCATTTCATCAATTTTAGCCTTATAGTAGTTTTAGGAGATTTTTGGGAGAGTTCTCCATCTCTCTCATTTTCTCTAGTTTCTCTTCTATGTTCATCATCCCTTAGGAACCAATTACCAACACAACTCTTCTTTAATTACTTGTTTTATGTTCTATTTTGTGGATACTTGTTATTTCATTTTAATGCAATTCTAGTTCTTCATCTATTTTTGTTCTTCTTTACATATTGCTATTTCTAGTTTATGTTCTTTCTCTTTTATGATTCTTATGCTCTTGATTGTTGATCTACTAGTTAATTTACTCTATTGATCATCTTGTTAGTTTATTTTCCATATTTGCTATCATGTCTTTATTTCTTGCCTACCAAGTGTTTGATGTTTTGTTTACTATAATTATGGAGTAGTGATCTTGTGCTTTGGCCATGGGTTGAGGTGTGGATGATCCTAGCCACTAATCCCCAAAGAAAGGATGGGTTAATCCTTGGGTTGAGACCGTTCTGTAGACGCCAGGCTTTCGCTAGTGAGAGTGAGTCCTTAATGAGGTGAACGTGGAGGTTTTATCCATGTTCCAAAGACCTAGGTCCATTGCACTAGAGTATGAGAAGCCTGGGACTTACGGAACGGTGTTAATCTACCCACTCAACCGTTTAGTAGAGTGTGGCTTCGCGGGTTACGTGACAACCATCCATATTTGGGATTAGTGGTGTTCATGGGGACACACAATACCTCGATCCAAGGCCAAGCACCCCTTTTTGTCAGTTTCTCTCTCAATCTCTCTTTTGATTTCTGTTCACACACACACACACAATTGTAACCCCCGATTTCCTCACAACCAAAGTCGACCCATGCGTTAACTCGTTGGGAGAACGACCCGAGTCCCGTGCTCGGTATTTTTAAACTTGGTTGCAAGCTCTTGCGACACTCTTCTTTGACGAGAACCGTCCTTCGCTCGTAACTTAACCTATTTGGATTCCCCTACAACGATATCTTCTTGTTTTCAAAGAAAAGGGAATTCCGGATTAACCTTGGTTACGACGCCTAGGGCGACCGCTCATCAAGCATGGATTTCTATGTGTATTCAAGTAAGGTGAGTGATTTGCTTTACTTGTTGCATCAAGAAATTGAAGGATCCAACCTAAGGTAACTCTTAGTGTTAGTTCTTTCATTTTCATCCCTTTGATCTAGGTTGTCAAGGACAGGTTCTTTGAAGGTCTAGTAGGAAAAACCCTTCCGGTGACCTAGGTTGCCTAGAACAGGTTTCTTAGAGGTCTAGTAGGAAACCCAACTATCATTTATATTTTATTATTTCCGTTGTGTTGTCTTTTTTCTTTATAACAAATAATTCATATTTAACCCTAAATTAAACGAGGCTTTACCATAAATTAAACTACTATTAACGAAGGTATAGTTAAAGATAATATTAATAGTGAATATCTACGGCGCCGTAAATAATAATAGTCCCTAAACCCTAAACCACAATACCTAAATTAAACGAACCTAACCCTAAATTAAACAACCCTAACAAATAATTCATATTTAACCGTAAATTAAATTCTTTTAAAACAATGGCTAACCTCGGTGTCAACATTATGTGCGACGTGCGAAATCCTGTCGAGCCGGCACATGTTCCTTCTGTCACCCGCAGCAATTTCCTCGATCGAGTATTGTGCCATGATGAATATCCAAACATTTTTCTCAAACTTCTCTCTAACTTCTCTCTACAATTCTCTCTCACTTTCTCTCTCTAAAACTCCATTCTCTCAAACCAAAGGACCCTGCCACAGAACTTTATATAATTTCATTACCCTGAATCCGTGGCAGGATCCCACGGATTCTGACTGCAATTTACATTACCCTGAATCCCTGGCAGCCTGCCACGGATTCACCTAAATATATAAAACAGTCTGAATCTGTGGTGGGGTCCAACGGATTCATGAAAACCCTATACCCTGCCATGGATTCTATAGAAATGGCAAATTAGTGCAATCTGATCATTAAATCTGTTTTGGTGTAATTTGATAATATTGGCTTGTGTTTGGTTTAATAGGGTAACTTGCCCAATTTTTTATGACATTAGATGTTTAGCAGATATATAATATTTAAATATTTGTGTCACAATTTTAAAACTTTCATGGATATTTTTATTATTTAAATCTTTTATGGTTAAATTTGTCAATGTTATAATTTTTTATAATTATTTTTTTAGATAATTCTATAAAGTAATAAAATGGGATCACGTATAATCTTTTTTAACCAAGTTTAACTCAAATTAGTCTAACATTCACAAAAGGTACATAAGAGATGATGCTGATGGAAATGGAATCACTGATGTGTCCAAGTTGGTCAACGCTGACACCCAATAATCTGAGCTTCAGAACCTTCATCTTGCATGCAAAGACTGGGGTGCTTTTCAGGTACCACAAATTTAGTACCAGTTAATTAACTGTTTCTTTCTTCAAGTTTGGATTTTTGTTAATATTTCTTCTAGAATTCCGTGCTTTACATCAATACCTTTGTGTTCTGTTCATTGAAAAATTAAGAATATTTATTGTGATTTGTTTGACATCAACAGTTAAAATTATCAATGCATATTGATATGTATGGCTGGCTAGCTTTGTAAATTTAATGAAATATCTAAAACTCATTAGCATTATATACTGGGAATGAGTACTGCTCTTTGTGTTGAATTAACGAGTAAATAGTCATTTTGATGTAGAAAGATTATGATTTTCACAAATATTAACAAAAATAGACTACAAAAATTTATGAGTTAATTCTCGGTCCTGAAGTTTCACTCCTCCCTTAGAATAGACTTGAAATTTTTTAACTCTATTTTATCTCTTAAGCTTAGAAATATAACTATTTTAGTCATTGAGACAACTTTTATATCATACATTAATGTCATGCTGATACAGATGGGCAGCTGCCACAATATATGCTCAAAACGATGTTATTTTTTGAATGATACTCAAATTGGATTGAAACATTCCAAGGGTATTTAGAATTAAAATTCAAGCAAAAGTTTTCAACTAAATTCCCCTTAGAACAACGTTGTTTCAACGCAATTTGAGTGTCAATTATAAAATTGCGTCGTTTTGAATATCCACGTGGCTCGTTAGCATGGCGTTAATGCCTAAATACAAGATGTCTATCTCAAGGACTAACATGAATTACATTTCTAAACTTGGGGATTAAATGCAGTAAACATAAATTTTAGAGATCATTTTACTAGACGAGTGAAACTTTGAGGATCAAATTGAGAATTAACTCAAAGGTTATTTTGTTAATATCAAAATCTTTCAGAGTCAAAATGGTTATTTAGTCTCAAACTAATCAAACGTGTAGATTCTATACATTGTGTGAGGGTTCCACATATTCTCTCAATCCACACCTTCAACCGCACGTTGTTCAAATAGTTACTTTGTATTCTTTGCAATTTCCATTAATTTATTTCCCTTTTCAGTTGTTTCTTTTAATTACTTTGGGAAACATATTTGATATATGATTAGCATAATAACCCAGGAAGTATACTTGATATGGTTGAGTAGCAACTGTGAAGAATAGTTCCACATAGAAAAGAATAAGAAGGGAGGAGTTTATATATAAAAAAAAGAAACTCATAAATTTAATGCCTTAAAATTTTGAATTGGATGTGGTGGCTTCTCACTTTAGATACTCTCTGTTCCTCTCCGAAGACTTCCGGTAGTCAAAATTTTTGTAGGTGGCTTACCAGATATATCATTAACTTAATGTGTAGCTTGTTGTCCACCACACAGAGGTGCATATAAGTCGAAGGAGAACTAAGGAACTTCCTTTTTGATGAGTGAAAATTGCAACTAAATTTTTTTAAGAGATAGTGCATTGCAGATGATGTCTTTTTTTTACTCTATAGTAAAAATGGAAAATCTTTACTATTAATTGAAAAATACTCTTCAATGCAACATTATCTAAGAATTATTCCTGATACGGCTTTGCTCGACTTTGAAAACTTTGGTTGTGAATAAAAAAAGTTAACTTATGAACAATTATTATTAACAAAGAGAAAATTATTAGCCTAGGTTTTGTTTGTTATTCCTCTTGTATATCACTTGAAAGCTAACTGAACTAAAAGTAATTAAGAGTTACAAGAGAGATTAATGATTTTGGAACTTTGTTTTCGCTTTTTCTTCCTTTCTTTAGATGATAAATCATGGAATTTCAACAACATCCCTTAAGAATATGCGAAATCAAGTTAAAAGATTTTTCGAGCTCTCTTTTCAAGAAAAAAAAAAGATGGGCACAGAAACCAGGAAGTCTTGAAGGTTATGGCCAAGCATTTGTAACCTCAGAGGAACAAATTCTAGATTGGAATGACATGATTTTCCTCAAATGTCTTCCTACTCAAAATAGGAAATTGGATTTATGGCCACAAAACCCTCCTGAATTCAGGTATATTTGGGTTTTATTGATAATGGAAAGAAAGCTTTATAAACTACTCTTTCACTTAAAACAAAATTGAATATACGAGATGAATTTTTTTTTATATGATACGTGACTAATCTCATTGATGGAATAATTTCCATAGCCGATGAGTTGTAGTTTATATGACATTATCCTTGCCCGTTATAAGAGGTCTCAAGTTCGAGTCTCACCTAAGACATGAAAAAAAAAACATCATAGACCATGTGACATTAAAATGACAGTGGTATCAAAGTGTAGTGGCTGGATGATTCTATTTCGGTTTTTTTTTTTATTTTACTTGTTTTCTTTGAACAAAAATGTGAAAAACGCGAATTTAGTCTCTCGAGATTTGTAAATGACAAATTTGTCCGTGACAATTAGAAAAAATTGATAAATTAGTCTTTTTATACAAAATCTATACATGTACTGGTAGCTTAGTTTTTTTTCTTTTTTTTACAAAATTTCTATCCTTTGTTTTTGGTTAATCAGGGAAACATTGGAAAATATTCTGAAGAAGTGAGGGATGCAACAATTTCAATTGTGAAGTTCATAACTATGGCTCTTGGCCTTCAGGATACACAAATATCAAAAAGTTTCCAAGAAGGACTATATGATATAAGAATGAACTGCTACCCGCCATGTCCAGAGCCTGAAAGAGTTCTTGGAATTTTGCCGCATGCCGACAACTCCGGGATCACTCTCTTACTTGACTGTGGTGATTTTGCAGGGTTGCAGTTCCTCAAAGATGGAAAATGGGTCAATGTTGAACCTATAGAAGGAGCCATTGTCGTAAACATCGGCCATATTATTGAGGTTTGTGCTAATGACTTTAATTTATCATGCCACAACATTGACATCATAATGATTGGTTGAAAGTTTGATGCTAATCACTTAAACCAAAAACTCAATAGGGGTCTGGTTTAGGACACAAAATTAAGCATGTCATAAAACTTCCTTTCAATGTTGGTATGAAAGTTTTGGTTGGTTGATTGTTTGCATTATGAGTATGACTCTGTTCCATTCTACTCATCTTTTCTGGTAATTACTAATTTCTCCTTATAAATTATCAACTAGAATTTGTATCCTTGGTTCAAGTAAATAACCATTTTGAAGCTCGAAGGATTCTTTATTTTGATAAAATAGACTGCAAAATATATGTTGATAAAATAACCTCCTAAATATATGTTTTGTGTGGCAAAAGGATACAATCATTCAGGGTGGGTTTGGTAAAACTTTTCGGTCAAGTGCTCCTGCTCTCAAAAAGCATAAGCCATCATTTTACGTTTGGTAACTCAAAAAGGCAAGGAGCTTTTGCTCTCGGCTTTTGAGAGCAGGGGGTGCTTTTGAGAGCCCGCTAGAGTGACTTTTCAAAGCTGGCTCTGGCTCTTAAAAAATAAAATGACAAATTAACCTTATATTTTAATTAAAAAACCAGTTTTATCCTCAATTAATTATACATTAATGCATTACATACTAACAAAAAGGTCATTGAAGTAATTTACTACTTTGAAAGCAACTATCAAATAGATTTACCAAACGCAATTTGTGTGGCTTCTGCTTATTGAGAGCAATTTTGAGTTATTTTACCAAATGATCATCTTATGACTTTTCGTCAGCTGTTTTTTTAGAACACAAAGAGTTCAGCTACTTTTTGAGAGCCACAACATTACCAAACCGGACCTCGGAGTGAAAGATTAATGATTGGATATTTTGTAAAATGGAGCATATTTTTAGGGGGATCATTTTGTCAAATGGAAAACACAAATGCTGCGACACGAAAAAAAAAATGCTGCATGAATACTCAATGCACATTTTTACCAAATGCTATTTTTTTTTTCAAACTTACTATCAAAATGTTATCCTTGTAAAATTAACTTTTTAGATGACACTTTTTGGCCATGGCGGCAAATTTATTTGCTATTCATTTTTAATTATGATCATTTATAGTAATATCAAAAGGGTGTTAGTTGGGTAATTAGTTTTAAAAGAACAATATTTTGGTAATAAATTTTACCGACGGTACTGGCGTTGTTATTATATGCTCATTAAATTATATTTTTCAATATTACCGACTACTTATGCTTCGATAATATTAGAGCAAAAATAAAATTTATTTTATCTTTTTACCGACGCCTAGGCAGTGGGTATCCCCGTCGGTACCCAATCGTGCTTCTAGCAGTGATGGCACATTGGTAAAAAAAACATGTTATTGTAACTACGATTTGTATGTACAATTAGTCAGTTACAATTATCACAAATATGTGTATTTTGAAGTCCTGTGCTTTAATGTATTTCCAAAACTACCTCAAACTACACCTATTTGTAATAGTTGTACGAGTAATTGAATACCAATTTGTTCATATAGCATTTATGAATTGAAAAACGTTAGTTACACCAAATTTAGAAGTTTGAATAAGTGGTTTTTCCGGTTTTCCCCATTCTACAGGTAATGAGCAATGGTATATACAAAGCACCAGAGCACAGAGGTGTGGTAAATAAATGGAAGGAGAGATTATCAATAGTAACATTTTGCTATCCCAGTCCTAACACAAACATTGGACCTGCTAAAGAGCTTATTAGTGAAGGAAACCCCGCTGTGTACGAGAACTTGACAAACGCTGAGTATTTTAGCAGCTTTTTCAATAGGAAACTTGAGGAATCTTTCATTGATAGCCTAAGAGTCTGAAGGTGAAATTTTTTCAGAAAAAAAAATGATATAGTTTTTTTTTTTTTTTTTTAAAAAGTATACATTGTTATATTTGGTAAAATGTTTATGCCTAGATAAAGAACTCTCTCCAATCTTTATTAAATATTTATGCCTCACTTGTCATAAAAATTAATAACACGTTTTCGTATTAATAATAATAAATTGGGATTAAAATTGTTCGTCCCTTCTCCAATAGGAGAGATAAATTTTACCTATGCCGACGTGGTAATACATGATTGGTTGTTTGCATAATTTTTTTTTACATTAACAGTGTACAAAAACAAAATACTTTAATTAGGTAAAATTAAGATAAGTTAGGGCTTGTTTGGGCGAGATTCTTGAAAAAGATTATTTTCGGAGTGATATTATTTTAGAAGATCTTTTATAAAAGTAAAAGTAATTTTGTGTTTGGGTATCTCATGTAATAATATCTTTTTATTTGTCCATTGTATTCGGGTACAATAATATAAAAAAATATTTTTTGTTTATTTATTATGTTAAAATATATTTTTTTGAAAAAAAAGATCTTTTAAAAAAATGTAAAAAAAAATCTTTTAAAAAAAGATGTTTTTTTAAATTATTTTACAAGTGCTTATATTTTGCTATTAGAAATTATTCAAACACGCTAAAAAACATAAAAAAAAAATAAACATTCCTCCAAGAGTTATAAAAAGGTTTCTGCGATAATTGTTATAAAATAATTATTTTATGTCATAATTATTATATTTTTATGTTGTTAACTTTTTTCGAACTATCTTTTTTTTAAGATCTTTTGCAAAAGTAAAAGTGAATTTATGTTTGGATATCTTATATAATAATATCTTTTTATTTATTAATTAAATTTGGGTACAATAATGTAAAAAAACCTTTTTGTTTATTTACTATGTTAAAAACATCTTTTTTTTCGAGTAAAAAAGATGTAAAAAACATCTTCTGAAAAAAGATGTTTTTCTGATTTTACTAGTGCTTTTACTTTTACTATTAGAAATTACCCAAATACGCAAAAAAATATTAAAAGATCTTTTTTTTATAAGAAAAATATTTTTTTAACCAAATAATAGCATCTAAACAAACTCTTAGAAAGTGTTAAAATTTTGAATTTATGAAATAAATAAAAAAATATTTAAAGACTAGTTTGATTTGTATTCATTAACTTTAAAGGCTAAAATGAATTGAAAGTGAAATTTTGAACGTTTATTTTTTTTTGACTTTTTGAGGGTCTATTTTAATTATGTAAAATAATAACATACGAGTCACATGTAATAAAAGAATGTTAACACATGAATTCCATATGACCAATGTTTTTTATGACACGTGAGACTGATTATTCATGTCATTAACAAAAGGAATTGAGGAGCCAAGAGCCAATGTGAATTATGAAATTAAATTAGGATGTCAAATTAAATAAATTAAAAATTGGATGCCAATTTAAGGCATGAGTCAAATTTCAAGACCCATTTAAAATTTAACTATGCAACATACACTTGGATATGGCGCATATTGCTTAAACCCTTCTCAAATTGGGAATGCAGTGAAGAGTTGTAATATTAAGGGTTTTTTTTATTATTATTTTTAAATGATCTTTATTAAATGCTTAGCAGATTTCCTAGTAAGCTTGTTATGCACAGTCTTATCTTTGTGAATTCTCTAGTTAAAGCTTTCTATTCACTTAGCACTATAAATAGAAGATCCATGAGTCTATGTAAAACTAAGGGTGTGCATGGATCGGATCCAATCCGCATATCTGCGGTAAAAAACCGAATTCGATCCGAATATTTGCGGGTCCGATCTGATCCGCACAATAATCGGATCCGATCCGCACGTTAACAAGTACGGATCCCGGATATCAAGTGCTCATCCGCGGATCCGATCCGTATATCCGCGGATCCACATATTAATAAATAAATAATAAAAATATATAATAATAATACATGTTTTTATGATTTTTATATCAATTTTTTTAATATATGTTTGTTATTTTTAATTTTTATTATTTTGAGTTTGTTGATTTAATGTTATATAAGAAAATAAGTTGAAAAATGTGCTTTGTATGATTGTATTTTTCATTTTTCTCTCTTGAAATTAGATTTTTTTTAATTTTTTTATTCTTAGCGGATGGATCCGCAATCCGATCTGATTCGATCCGCAATGTGCGGATCGGATCGGATTTGGATCCGGAGGCTAAAATTGTGGATATCGTATCTGATTCGATCCGATGAAAATTGTGCGGATCGGATCGAGATTTTGCTCAAATTCGATCCGATCCGATCCGCGCACACCCCTATGTAAAACAGATTACATATTATAAGAATGTGAAACACAATTTTTGAGTTCCCTCTCATGTGAGAGTTTCTCTTTCGTTCTCTTGGAGAGAACAAAAATGATCTTATCAAGATATTTTGTGGCAATCATTCCGATCTTATCAAAATACCTTGTGGCGATCATCCGATCTTATCAAGGTGGCTTGTGGTGATCTTTTCGATCTTATCAAGGCAACTTGTGGCGATTGTAATCAAGACTTATCACTCACCTTCTCATTTATCTTGAGTGTGATGTTTATATCATTCTTTATAAAAAAAAAATCTAAAAAGAAAACTTTTTAGGTTTGTTCACCCTGTGATACTCATAAGAAAGAAATCAGATTCAAAGTCATAAAGAACTCCCTACTAGGCATGTAGGGAAACCCAAGTGGAGTAGGAATATCTGAGGTGGGGAAGAGTAAGATCTTAGAAAGCTTCAAGGACATGGAAAAGGGAAGACAAATCCTGGAGAATGGGCCTTGGAATATCAAAGGAAATCTCCTGAACATTTAGAGGTGGAATAACGAAGCATATATCTTTATAGTGAATCACAACCATCTTGATATATAGATTTAACTACATAGAGTCCCAGGAGACCACATGATAGAAGAAACAGCTATAGAAATAGGAACAAAAGTGGGAGGTTTGCTAGACGTGGAGGATCCTATGGAATATGGAGTCTTGAAGAGGAACTTTTTGAGACTAAAAACTATGATAGATATAACGAGGCCTCTACAAACGGGATGTTGGCTAGTCAGAGATAACAGACCGAACACATGGATCAGTTTCAGGTATGAGAGACTCCTAGAATGCTATTGCTACAACTATGGAATAGTGGGACACGAAAGAAAACACTGTGATAAGCCGATGGCCAAGGCCTGCTGGAGTGACTCCAAATCGAGATACCAGCCAGGTTTGGGAGTAGACAGAGCAAGGACACTTCAGACAATCAGGGAGGACATAGCATATGGAGGAAGAGGAAACCAGTATGAGCAGGCAGCAGCAACGGAAGATCATTAGAACTACCATACCACAGTTGAAAGTAGAATGGATGAAGATGCTAAAGAAGCAGTAAGAAGAATGATGATCATGGCGGAGCATGGAGGAGAAAAGGAGAACCACCAATCAATGAATAGTAGCAATAACCAATGAGTTAACCCAGTGTTAGAGATGGAGGTCACATCAAAGTGTAAGACTTTCAAGAGAAGGTATAGATAAACGAAACTAAAGAGATAGGAATGCAACTGGCACAAGAAATGGTGTCAGACGAGGATGACCGGAAGCTGGGATTTAACATAGGAAGAGCTCTCAAAGGTATAAAAGACTCCAAAAGCAGAGATGAAGAGACAAAGGAAGAAAAAGTAGTCTCCCTCTATGAATGAAAAAAATAGGAGGATGGAGCTGGACCTTCACAAGCTGCTAGGCCCAAAAGTTACTAAAAAGAAGCCCAAATGAAAGAGGGAAACATCTCTGAACAGCAAAGTGGCATAAGAGGAGGATGAATAGGAATTGGCCCACTGAAAACCCATATATTTGTGCACAACAATAATATGGGGCAACGGCAAAACCAGAGGGCCAACCCAACTATACAAAGACAGATAATAGATTGGGGTATGCAATATATACAAAACTCAAAGCAAGCAGAACACAATTGAGCTAGTGAAGCAGAATAACCAAGCTGAGGAGAGAGGGGAAGAATGGCTATGGAGAATGAGGGAAATAAAAGGGAAAGAAAGAAGAGGAGAATGAAGGAAACCAGGAATAAGAATTCTCCGATGGAGCTGGAGGCAAGTACTATGTGGAACTTCCTTTAGAGGAAGAAGAAGAGAAAGACTAAGGAAATAAGTTGCTACTGAATAGAACATGGGAAAAGGAGCTAAGCAGGGTAATGAAGGAGAGCATGAAGCCGAAGAGACAATGGATGCCAGAGAGGATCACAAAACTGCAGAGTTTGAGGAGGGGGGAGAACATGGGAGCCAAAACCAGAAGAGAAACGAGAAGAACAAACCCAATACTGAAGATGGGGAGGAGAGTTATTAGGAAAGCCTGGTTAAGAACTGGATGATCTGTGATATTGAGAACAAGGCTGAGGAGGCAGACCTAACCATGCCCCCACCTCAACCATGAAGTTCATCAGCTGGAACTGTTGTGGAGTTGCGGCCGTTGTAACATGTTCCGAGATTAGAAAACTATGAAAACAACAGAGGCCTGCAATTATGTTCTTAATAGAAATTAGAGCTAAGGAAGAAAAAATTAGGACGCTAGCTAGGAAATGCCAGTTTGAAAACTGCTTTTGTTTAGAACCCCGGGGCTTGTCCGGAGGACTATGTCTAGTTTGGAAGAAATCTATTAACATTTCTGTTTACTCCTGGTGTGCTAATTTCATATCTTGTCATATTAAGTAGAACAATGGCAACACTTTGAAGTGCTACTTCACATATGGGAATCCTACCTTTAGAGAAAGGAAAATCCTATGGTATCAATTATCTAATTCCACTGATTCACTAGATGTACCTCTATGTATGGTGGGAGATTTAAATGACATACTACACCAAGATGAGAAAATTGGGATTGTACCCCAATCGAGGAGTCAACTAGACGAGTTCAGGAAACTAATCAGTTCAAAGGCTCTCATAGACTTGGAGCTCAAAGGGAACAAGTTCACTTGGTTTAGTTATCCGAGAAACGGTTTCATAACCAGGGAAATGATAGATAGAGCTATGGTGAATTGGGAATGGAGGAAAATCTACCAAGATGCTACTCTCACAGCATTACCAGCTATAAGCTCGGACCATTGTCCTCTTATTCTGGTGCTGAACCCGGCAAGAGAGGAAGAAGAATGTTTAAGTACGAAGCATTCTGGGATGATAATGAAGAGTGTAAAGCGACAATCCATAGACCTTGGAATTCCAGAATTAACTCTCAAGAAGCATTGCCAAACCTGTTGGGGAAGCTGAAATTGTATGAAAGAGACTGGACCAAATAAAGTAAGGAGAAGTTCAAAAGAGCAGATAAGGAGTTGGAGAAATGGCAGAACACACTTCAACAGCTACAGAATTCAGACTTGAATGAAGAAAATCAAAGGGGAATCAGGGAAACAAAAGAAAGAATAGCAAACCTATGGAAGCATGAGGAGAAGTTTTGGGGACAAATATCGAGACTAATTTGGATAAAATGGGAGACAAAAACACAACATTCTTTCATACGACAATCATCCAAAGGAGGGATAGGAACAAAGTGAAAAAGCTTAAAGATAATCAAGGCAATTGGATCCAAGGTCAGTTTGAAATTATGAGGCTGGTGGAGAACCACTTTGAGACGTTGTTTACCACAAGAGGAAAAATGGACATGGCAAACTACATCAACCAAATCCCCAATAGAATCACAGAACCAATGAATGATAGGCTTCTTCAAAACGTTTAAGAGCTGGAATTAAAGAAAGCAGTTTTTAGCATGGATGGCTCTAGAGCCCCGGGGCCATATGGACTCGATGGGCAGGTCATTAGGAAATTTTTTTTAGCAAGGGGAGCTCCCTAGCGAGGTGAATGAAACTCATGTAATCTTGGCTCCAAAGATTAAACAAGCCAAAAATCTCAACCAACACAGACTCCTAAGCTGCTGTAACTACATATATAAGATAATAACTAGAATAATGGTGGTGAGACTCAAAGGGAAAATAAAGGAAGGATGTCGTCAAAAATGGAAGGATGAAAAGAAAAGCTTCTAAACCAAGCAGAAAGGAGGTTTTAATTAGGTCCATAATACAAGTCACTCTATCATACGCTATGAGTGTTCTAAGATTCCCAAGGAACTTCTGCAAGAAACTCTGTGAAAAAGTTGCTAAATTCTGGTGGAAGTTTTCGGGAAAAGGAGAGAGGGATACATTGGAAGAGTAGGGACAAACTTTGTGTAAGCAAGAAGGCTGGAGGGCTTGGATTCAAGGAGTTTTATCACCAGAACACAACGCAATTAGCTAACCAGGCGTGGAGATTATTGAATAATTCAAAAGCATTGTGGGTGAAGATATTAAAGGCTAGTTACTTCCCACAAGGGAACTTTTGGGAGGTTAGACGCCGTCAAGGATCATCATGGACTTGGGATAGCATTCTTCAAGGCAGGGACTTCTTGAGAAGAAATGGGCATTGGATGATAGGAGAGGGCAGATACATTAACATTTGGGGAGACAATTGGGTTAACAGATTGAAACAACCATTGGCAGGAGGCCACCCAACAGTCAACAAAGTAGCAGATATTGTAAATTCAGATGGCAATTGGAACATTGGGAAAATTCGAAGTATATTCCCAACCTACTTAGGTGAAAAAATCTTACAGATCCCCACGGGTAAGCTCATTAAGGAGGATGCCCTTGTGTGGTCGCATAGAAAGGATGGAATATACACTGTCAAAATGAGATATCATGCAGCCAAGCGCAAAGCTCTTAATGCAGGAGCTCAATATCCGACAACTAGCAACAACTCAGAGGAGCTCTGGAAGTGAATTTGCAATTGAGGACTCCACAGAAAATCAAAATGCTCCTTTAGAAAACAACTCAGAATATAACACCGATATGAGCTAATTTATGTAAATTAAAAATAGAATTATTTCTGACCCTATATGTCCAATATGTATGCAGGAACCAAAGACCATTGAACATGATCTTTTATTATGCGAATGGACAAGAGCAGTGTGGTTCGGATCTAGGCTACAATGTACACCTACAAAACACTTTTGTGACTTCCATAAGAGATTGGATAACTAACCAATGTAGTAGATTAAAAGAAAAGAACAAGACTAAGCAGGAGGAAAGGGGAAGATTTTTAGGACAATTGTTATGGGCTAGTTGGAAAACTAGGAATGAAGCAGTTCACAACAATATCCCAACAAACAACAACAGGGGAAAAAATAGATCAAACTAAGAGAGCTAGAGTACCTGTCAAATAGAGACCACCCCCAGCAAATTAGTTGAAGTTGAACACTAATATTTCCTTCTCTTGAGAACACAGCAAATGAGCTATAGCCATAACAATTAGAGACAGCTTAGACAGTTGCAGAGGAGGATCCACAAAGGAAATCCAAGCCTCCTCAGCTACGGTGGCAGAAGCATTGACAATTAGAGAGGAAGTAATCATAGCAGATAACCTTCAAATTCAGAAAGAAAAGATTGAAAGTGATTGCCTACCTTCAATCAACACAATTAAGGAGGTGGATCGTGGTGGGAGGTTCAAGCAATCCCAGAGGACATAAGAAGCATAACAGCCAAATCCCCCAATATAGGGTTCTCTTGGACGCCAAGGGAAGGTAACAAGCTGCCTCACTTCATTGCTAAACTTAAGGAGCAGCAATCTCTCCCGACCAATTGGAGTTCCAATCTTCCTAATCAGATTCTAGCATCCATTGCAGCAGAGAAGTCCGCCAGACACCAGCAGCCCTCCCCTGTTAGCTTCAACGCTTCCGACCAAGCAGAAGTTGAACCAGAGCAGCATTTCAACAGGGTAGAATCATCTCACAAGAAGAAGGAACACCTTCGTTTGATTAGTCTTCAACTGAGATAGGTTCAGTTTCACAGCTACCAAATTGCCCAAATTGGGTAGATCTTAACACCAGACTCGTAGTGCAATCACAGGGAGGAAGGGGTTAGTTGAGTAACCTTTCTCCGACAGATTCAACCAGTCCAGCAACAACCACACAGCCCTGTTTTGTGACCCTCACCTGCTTCGTTAGGTTCTTCGAGTCTAATAGAGTCTATCTTTAGGGAGGCCTGTTGTGTGGTAGTTAGAGGCTTTAAGAGAAGAGTAGCTAGTTGTATTAATGGATTGTAACTATTTCTCTTTAGGTTGGGCCGGGTTAACCGGCCTACTCCTGTCCAAAAAAGAAAAAAACTTGGACAACCAAAGTAAGAGAAAGTGAAATCTCCACATAAATTAAAGATGTAAATATTAAATAAATTTAGAGAGAAAGATACTAAAAAAAAGAAGAAGATCAAGAAAAGTGATATCTATGAAACTAAAGGTTGATCTCGATGACAGAGATAAGAATCATTTGGAGGAGATGCGTCTTCAAAGACATGTTGGCGCACTGGGAGATGGATAGCTTTCTCGTAGTACACGTAGGATTATGTGACCACAAGAACTCAATTTATATTCCACCATTCGATATCGATTGTTGGTTTCATAGGTAAAACCATTCTCAGGAGAGTAAGATATAAAGATCCCTTTCAGTTTATGGAATGTTATGGGTCTCTCCAAAGCCTAACAATTCTCGCAAAATACTCTCATGTCTTCTTAGGCACCAATTGACGGCTGGCACCTTCCACCTCAGTAAATTGGGAGAGAATCATCATTGCAGAGAAACTATTAAGTCTGCTCCATATTATCTTAAAACCAGCTTCTATTGTCCGAGATGAAAATAGATTTATCGGCAACGAGTCTTCTAATAAGCCTATTGAAACAAGCCTTCACTCCTTTTAAAGAGTCATAGATCATTGAATGTTGTACTTCAAATGAGCATGAGAAATTCTAATAGAGTATGAGAGAAAATTCTATTAAGATATAAGAATAAACTCTAACAAAGTACTAGAAAACTCTATTTAGGGCCCAAAAGAAAATCATAGCATGACACAAGAGAGAATCCTAACATGAACCCTAGCAGAGCATTAGAAAACACTTATTTTTTGACTTTAAGCTTGTTTGGGCCTTATTATTATTATTATTATTGTTATTATTACCTATTTTAGCCAATCATATTTTAATAAATATTTAAATTTATATATTCATATATTCTATTTATTATAATCTTTTAAATTTAATAACTTTTTATTAAATACAATTATTGTTACTTGTGCTTATTGAAACCAATGTTTAATTCAATCATTCTATTTTTTTAAAAAAAGCTACTTGTAATAAATTACTTTATAAAAATAAAAACTTTACTAAACATGTATTTTGAATAATCCAATTGAATTTAATATTTAATAATATTAATTTAAATTTTAATATAAATAAAATATTAAAATATTATAATAATTATATAAAAAGTATATTATATTTTATATATATGTTATGTTCATGTGACGTAAAAAATGAAAAATTAGTAATATATGAGTATAGAGATAAAAATTAAAAAATTAGGCGTTACAAAAGTTTATACCCAATCAATGTTGACACCAGATGCAGAGAGTGTAAAGACATTAATTTCATTTTTTACGTGATATATTTATAAAATACAATGTGCCTTTTATAAAATTATAATAATATTTTATTTATATTGAAATTTAAATTAATATTTTTAATGATTTTTAGTTATATAAAATATTTAAAATAATTTTTAATTTTAAAAAAATAATATATATACTTTTTTAAAATTAATTTTAAAAATATAAGTTAAAGAATAAAATTGGACACGAGAATAATATATTTTGAAGTGTCCAATATATTTTGAAAAAGTTTTTTTTTTCAAAAATAAATACGTGTCGAATGAGTGTTGTGTTTAAAAAGTGTCCACACGCGTGATTCATAGTACCCAATTATATTATAGGTAGATATAAGTTGTATCGAAACTCAAAATGTATAATAATCAAATTATCAAATTATTTTGCATAATTTTCAGTTTTTCATAACTGAGAAAACAATACAATGCAACCATCATTCATCACACTGTCACACTGTAGAACAATCAGTGGGCTTAAACGACACAACCTTCATCTGCAAATCATAACCCACCAAGTAGTTCGCCTGAGCCAGGTTCCCATATATGGCGCCGTTCTTATCCGCCGCCCCAAAAGCCAAGCAAGCCACCCCATCAGACACACTAACAAAAGTGTTGCCAGTGTTCAACACAATATCAGCACCACCAAAGTGTGCTGTAATAGTTGGAGCTTCGATTTTATTCCCAGGGACCTTGTAACAAAGATTTAGCACTTCAGTCCTCATCACTCTTGTCAAATTGATCTGTGATGCCACCTCAGCCTCCAATTTAGCGTACAAATCTTCCGGGAGAAAAGTCAGAGATGTCCCTGAGTCAATGATAATGTTACCTTCTTCAACTAATTTGCTTTCTTTGTTAACAAAATCAAGCCTCTTTGTTCCAACACTGATTCCTTCAAGTGTAAGATAATAGAAGGTTTCAGCAGCACCTTGAATAATGGGTGTGGAAACGGTCCCGGGACCCGAAACTAGAGCGTTTTGTCCGAAGTTTATCTTGTTCGTTGTTGTAATATGTGGATCAGGAGAAGGAATCAAACAGTAGGAGAATTTGAAGCCTATTGAAGGGCCGATTTGCGAAGTGAGCGAGACAGAACCACCACCTAGCCCAACAATCCCGGACCCGTTCGGTAAGAACGTTCCTTGATTGTTGTGGCCACAACCAATGGGTATTTTGGGGAATGAAATTTGGGTGCCTGTGGTGGAGCTGAGTGTGAGTGTGTCAATTGCAAGATCACCAACGGAGTATGATCCATCACCATAAGCCATGCCATATATACAAGTGGAATTTTGATTTGTTGTGTTTCCATCACAAGAGGTGTCAACCAATGACTCGCACAACCTTGAGTTGCAAGGAAAGGTTTTGTATGTTGAGGAATTTGAAGGGTCAAACATTGGGTTTGTTTGGTTATAACAATCATCACAAGGCTTGCATTGTGACCAAACAAGGTCACTCCCTGTGTCAGCTATGCCTAAGATCTCAATTGGTGGGGTCCCAATTGAATATCTCATGAGATATTCTCCTTGGTCGGAGAGTATGTCGGCTTCGGGTGCGTTTAGCAACGCTTTTGAGTGTGGGTAAAAGTGTTTCACTCGGTTCATGGAGCGATGAAAAGCGTTGGTTAATCTTTGGAATGGGGTTTCAATGGGGTTGTAGAATGGGGATTTCGGTGAGTCCCTGTGGATGAGTTCAACACTGAAGCCATGATTACTATTGAGTGAGTAAGAAAAGTAAAATAAGGTTGTTAATATATGTAGAACAAGAAAAAGGTGATAAGTTGACATATTTTTGTTTTCAGGGATGATGATGAGTGAAAAGAATAGGTGAATTATTTAGGATTTTATAGAGTAAATCCACCTTCTCATTTTCCTTGATTGTGGAATTTGGAAAGTGAAAACTGAAAAGTTATTAGTTGCTATTTTTTGGTGTCAATTATTAGTTGCTATTTATTATTATTATTATTATTATTATTATTATTATTATTATTTAGGATTTTTGTAAAGTAATCCACCTTCTCATCATTTTTTTTATTTTTCCTTATTGGGGAATTCGGAAAGTGATAACTGAATAGTTGCTATTATTATTATTATTATTATCATTATTATTATTATTATCATACGCGTAGGTTAGATAGTATTATTGTTAGTATTAATGGAGTATTATAAGTTTGTTAATTAATGTGTGTGGAAAGTTTTGTGGGAGTTGAAGTGGAAAAGAAAAATTAAACGATATTACGCGCATGGCACACAAATTATTTCAATGATATTTTTCTACTTTTTAAGGTATCTTTCACTTTTTATTTTACTTATTTGATTAAGGGTAGAGTATAAAAATTGAGAGAAAAGTTAAGAATTAGTAATTTTTATTTTTATTAGCTAGTACTTTGGCAAGTAAATACACTTTGCTGATGTGTTTAGTTTATTTTTTCATCAGTTTATAAAAAATATATTATTAGCTAAGTACTAATTAAAAAATTAAATTATACTAGTTATATCATATATGACAATATAACACTGCTGAAAAATTAATTAACTTTTGAATTTATAATAAATGACATTTTATAACTATATTAACTTTTCTTTTGACTTCTCGTTATCCTATCGTCTCTTAACTCTTAAGGATTAAGACGATTAAGTGATTAACTGATTATAACAACGACGACGCGACATTGAAAAGGAAAAAAATTTGATCAATAAAACTATGTAATTAATCTGCAAATTGTGTTATTAATAATAATAATAAAGTGCGTGCCACATATGATGATTGGCTAATTTGATTTGAACCTTTGAAGTAAAACTCTATGACCAGAGATGATTTAGATAGTAATAATTCTAACCGTAAGTTGAATTAAATTATTTATTTTTATATCAAATAATATATTATATCTTTTAATGACATAATTAAATTTAATTTAATAAAATAAGTATACACCTAAAATTACTGTTTAGGTAGGCTAAAAAAATTATCCCCATAATAATTTGAGGAGCATTCACTTCATTAAAGCACAATTAGCAACTGGAAATTATTAATTTAGGGTAAATTTATTACATTTTAATAATATTAAAAGACATTTTTGTTGTTTTTAAAATTTATGGACATTTTTATTAGCGAACAAAAAATTCGGGACAATTTTAATGATTAACTATAATTTTTACGCATCTAACCATTTCACATTGTCGTTAATTTTTTTTGTTTATATGGTAGTTTATATTTATCTATTGTGGGCCAGATTGTCTAGAAACATACAATTTGATTCATGATAGGGACTATGGGCATTTGAGCAAGGAGCATGATTTAATTCATAAAAGTTAGGATCTTATGAGCTTAAACTGGTTTGTTGAGATTAACGTCATTCAAAGAACTTCTAACTATGCAGTTGATTTCAGGCAAAATATGCAGTTGACAGAGTTTCGTGATGTTTTGTATCGTGTGATTTGAGTGTGGCTTCTTATGCCTTGTCACTAGAAGAAAGTATCGAGATTCTATCGGATTTTTCATCATATTTTCAATGGATTCAATGGATTCTGGCAAATCCAGATTGACGAATGAATATTTCTGTTGGATTTAATTATCATATATTATGCTTATTTTTTTTTTTTTGGACTTGATATATTATGCTTCATTAAATTTTGAAATTGACAAACATTGCTGCAGAGGTCAAACTATACGTATTCCGAGCATCTATTCGTTAAAACTTTAATAAAATTCAGGGCATGAAAACACGAAATTTTTCATTGAAAACAAGTAATACAATAATCATGCAACAGGGAAATGAATATTGTCACCCAAGAATGGATTTAGTCCAGTGAAACAAGTTCCATTTAGTAATATCATCCACAAAAAGAAACAAACTCCAACAGCATGAATCAAACACAAATGGAGCAAAGGAGAAATGCTTATAGGTGCAATCAAAGCACAAGCATTCCCCCTAGTTAAAATCCAGCCCATCCAGCAGGTGGAGTAGTTGATTTGTTCTCAAATGATTTTGCTTCACCAAATGCCTGAGAATTACTCCCTTCACCAGGTCTTGGCATCTGAGGGCTACCAGCTTTTACAGCACTGAAGTTATCCGATCCAAAACCCCATGAATCAAAGTTAGCAGCTACTGGAGCGGGCTGCGGCTTCTGCTGATTATTTCTAGTCCTGACCGATTTTGAAGCATTGTCAGCTGAAAAGGAGGTTTGTTGTCGTGGTTCCTCAGGAAAAGCCTGCCATGACTTTGGTTCTGAACCAGGAGTCTTCCATTCAGTTTTATCCTGCTGAAGTTCCCACACGGTGCCACCAATAATGCAACAGTATCAATTTGTTAGAAAGCACAGGCTAAGGCAAATTTTCGGCAAGACGTATGAGTAGAAAGGAAAATTACAAAATGGTATTACCGTGGATGCAGATGATGGAAGTGCAGGAGAGGTCCTCATACCCTCCCTTTTTGGTGAGGGAGATTTTGCTGCAAGTGCCTGTTTGAGATCCTGTAATTCTTGCCTTTGCGATCGGCATATAGCAGAAAGCTTTTCATACTTTGAAGTGATTTCAGCTTTCTCTATGTTTACTTCCTTCAGCTGCCCTTTCAGTTTCTCCACCTCAGCTTCTAATGCAGCTTCTCTTTCGGACTTAAGTCCAGGACTGAGCTTAGCAGTATCAAATTCCGCAACAAAAGTGCTAAAAGCCTGATCTTGAAAGGTAGCTGTATTGCCCATATTTGACCCTCGCCTCTCATTTGTCTGACCTTTATCCTTAAAAACGTTCAATTCGAAATCCTTGGATGATGCTGTGTCAGGCTTGTGTAACTTCCCATGTACACTGCTTGTTGCTGAATGAGTTTGTGTGTTGACCACTTTGTTAGTACCAACATTTTTGGGTAGCTGATCATTGCCCGGAGGAATTCTATCGTGTTTTAATGTGTTATGGTTATTAGATAGTTCTTCATCAAATACAGGTTTGCTCTTTTCCTCGGAGACGATTGAATCATTTGCATGCTGAGTTGACCAGAAAGCACCAAGCTGCCCCCCATTTCCACCACCCCTAGAAGCAATGGATGACTGTACTGTTGGTTTGGATTCTACAGATGAAGGTGGAGGAGGGGGACTCCTACGAGGTGCTGGGTGTGATTTATTATTGGACATCGAAGAACCTGCCAAAATTTAGCTACACAAATAAATCCTCAATATTTGGGATAAAATTAATCATTTACCAAGAGCTTCTAGCCTCAAATTACAATGCACATCAAGGGCCATAATTCGAGTATTCTGAGATGACAACACTAGAGACAGTTAATCATTTAGTTAGTAAAAAAATGCATCACCTTCTGGATGGTTGGAAGCAGGCAACTCGGGTGGCCTGTCAGGTAATGACTTCTGTAACTTAATAGGTAGCTGTTCATTAACACGAAACCAGACCTGTCATCATAGTAGTGCATCCGTGTCAGTAATTGATTGCCCTAAATCAAGTACCTATGAATGCACTTGATGGATGATCTAAGACCAACCTAAATTGATGGAGATGAATGGCCAATCAAGCAAAGCGCTTGCCTGCGTGATATCTGGTCTGTCATCTGGTCTAGCTTGAAGCATGTCTCTGATTAAATCCGTGACTGCTGAACTGTATCTAGGCAAATCAGGAATGCGGTAGTTTCCATTTAAGACTTGGAGCTTTGATTCCCCATCAAATGCACTTTTGAAATAGCATATGCGAAAAAGAAGACAACCTAGTGCCTAACAGATCAAAAAATTATACGATTTGTTAACTAGCTAAGACTAGGGAAAATGCATTTATCATCTAAGACGTGAGATTTTGGGTTCACATTACTTACCCATATGTCCACTTTCTCGTTTATGACTTCTCTAAGGAAGAGATCCCACATCTAAAATGCATACAGAAATGTAAGATTCATATCACTCATTCTACAAATTTATAACTTAGTTTCTGAACACATCCCAGCATACCTCAGGGGCCCTGTAGGCAGGGGTTGTGTACTTTCTGATATTGTCTTCCTCGATTCCCATTTCTTCTGGCTTCTCAAAACGCTTGTGATTGGTGGAAGTGCTTCCAAAGTCACACAACTTCCATAAACCATCTGAACCTA
>JASCZI010090856.1:0-41094 GCA_036250425.1 Stylosanthes scabra
CTGATGGCCATATCTCTCTTTGAGATTATCCCACAATTCCTTCGGTTCATCCACCAGTAAATATTCGGATTTCAAACTTTCATGAAGATGGTGGCGAAGGAAAATTGTGGCTTTTGTCTTTTCTTGTAACGTTGCTGTATTATTTTCAGCAATCGTATATTCAAGGCCATTAGCCTTTAAATGGGCAAGGGCATCAACCCGCCATTCCAGGTACCTTTGACCTGATAAATCAAGAACATCAAATTCTCTTTTGGTGATGTTGGCCATGGAAACTTCTGCGAAATGGATTCTACTATTTCAACGTGAATAGTACCGTATATGTGAACAGTATTGTATGTATTCCGTATATGAGAACAAACCCAATAACAATCACTGTAAAAATATACAGCAACACGTGTGAATAGTGACCGTATAAATGAATAGTACCCGTACGTATGAATAGTAACTGTACGTATGAATAGAGTATAATAGGTGGTATTTTTGTGTAGTGAATAGTACGTATGAATAGTGAATAATAATACCTTAACAAGGTTTCTGGAATTACGAGCAAACTCGTGCTGATAACGTGTTATAATATCAAAGCTATAGTCGAAGCTATAGTAAAACTAAAGCTATATAAAAGAGAGAATATAAGAAAAGAAGAGAGAAAGCTATAGAGAGAAAGAATATGAAATTCTTATTGGTTTCTGGATATGAAAAACTTATGAAATCATAGCCCTATTTATAGTAAAAGATTTACTATTTCATGAAAAGGAATGAACGGCTATGATTCATTTACTATGCGACATAGTAACTTGATTAGGAATGGACGGCCACGATTGATTGGGTTACTATGCACTGCATAGTAACCGGCAGCAAATCAGCCGCCCCACTTGCTTCAATCATAACAGTTTATATATTTATACTCTTTAATTTAGGGGTTTAGAGTATAGACTTTATAAGTAACTGGATATTTTGATTTCTAGAATTTTGATTTTCTTGGTTTGAGTTTTACCCATACATTAACTACTAGTAACTCATGTTTGGTTATAAAATTAGAAGAAATATATATAAATTGTGAAAAAATAATAGGTGGTAAATATTTGACCAAGTCTACTTAAATTGCATGACATGCTAATATCTTTAGAAAAGTTTGATAACCATAATTTTTTTTTTGATGTTTATTTCTATTTATAAAATACTATTAAATTAAATACATAATATAATATTATATATTATAAATATATAATTACAAAAATTATTTATATGAAATTATATTACTGTAAAAAGGTTTAATTATTGATCTATTACATGTTTTGATTATTTACTTAAAAAGTTTGTAATTATTCTAGTTATTATTATTTAGTTGAAAAATATATAAATTAATATGTATAATTATACATAATAACTAATTTTTAGTTAATACACTTATTTTTTTTAAAAAATTATTAGTGCAGGAAGATATAATAAATTTTTAAAGCAATGTTTAGAGACAGTAATTTCCCAATTATTTTCCTAAAATTAGGATGTGTCTAACTAATTTTAAACATTTAGTCATTTACTGTATATAAAATCCGAGTATTGGAACAATAACTTTAATGAAGAAAATGATGCAGTGGACCAAGTTTAATGAAAAAAGAGAATACATGTGAATTCCACTTAATAGGAAGACTTTGACCCTGATCTTTCGTTTAGGGATTAGAGAGTTTGACTTAATTAATTATGCTATTTAATCACTCCAAATTGGTCTAATAGAATTAGATGTTAACAAATTTAAAGATTGAACTGAATAATATAAAATAATAAATTTAGTAATGTTAGAAGTACACATATTTTGTCCAATTAAATTTAATCTAGTTATTAATTTTTATATCAAATAAAAAATAATTTTAATATAAAAAATACAAAAAATAATATATAAATAATTTTTTATTTAATATTAAAAGAGTTATTTATTTTTTGTGATAAAAATAAATAAATTAATTAAATTTGATTAACAAAATAGATGTACTATCAATTTATATTGCTAGAGCGACGGTGAGATGTGGATTGTGGAACCGTTGCACAATGTTATATTGTTATTGATGGACTCAACGAATCTTTCGCTGCTAAATTGAAGGCCTTACGAAAGGAATTACGTTAGGCCCATCAAAATCAGAAGAAAAGTATAACAATTTGGAAATTGACATACCAAAAAAAAAAAAAAAACAAACACAATTTGCAAATTGAGATAATTACTTATGCAACAATTTTATTTGGATATTAAATCAGTACCAGTGTATAATACACATTAAAATATAAAATTTGTGTGTAATTTAGTTATTTTTAGTATATATTTTATATTTTAGTGTGTATTATATATTAATAGTTGATTTTGGTATATAACTAGCATAATCCTTAATTATATATTAGTAACGTTGAATAACTAATATTTAACCCGTGCGTTGCACGGGCTTTATATTCTAATTTATTTAATATAGTAAATTAGATATGATAATTTGTAAGAAATAAGTTATCCACTAATAAGTAAGTGTAATAAAATAACAATACATTGCAGACACTAAAACAAAATAATAATAATAATAATGCATTGAGTTTGTCCAAACCGATAAAGCTAAACGAATATTGTGAGATACATGACTATCGAATACGTCTCACGTCAGTATATTCGCAAAATTTTACCACAACTCTGTCCCTAAACTTCAAATTCCACTAATGAGCACAAATACAAAAGATATGATCACTCTCTCCCTCTCTCTTTCCTTTTCATTATCTCTCTCACCCCCTTTCTCCCGCTCCCTTTCTCTTCCTCTCCCTCTTTCTCTATCTCTCTCTTCATTTCTCTCGTTATCTTTTTATCTCTCTCCCTATATCTTCTTTGCTTTCTCTTTCTCTTTCCTCCTCTTTATGTTTTTCTCTTTTTCTCTCCCCTTCTCTCTCGCCCTATCTCTCTCTTTCTCCCTCTCTCTTTATATCTCTCCCAAGCTCCCTTTCCATCTCTCTCCATTTTTTCTCTCACTCTCATTTTCTATTTTTTCTCATTCTTTATCTCTCTATTTTCTTATGTCTTTCTCACCCTCTCTACCACATTCTTTGCCTCTTTTTTCCTCTTCCTTTCTCTCTCTTCCTATATTTCCATCTCTTCCTATCATTCTCTCTTTCTCTCTCCCTCTCTCCCGCATTTCCTTCCTCTATCTCTTTCTTCTCCTCTTTTTGATTTTCTCTATGTATTTCTCTCACTCTTGCTCTCTCATTCTTTCTCTATCTGTCTTTCTCTCTTTCTTTATCTCTCACACCTTCTCTGTTTTCCTCTTATCTCCCTCTCCATCTCCTTCTCTATCTCATTCTCTCTCCCACTCTCTCCTTCTCTTTTTATTTCTCTCCCTTTTTTCTGTCATTCTCTCTTTTCCCTATATCCCCCACTCCCTTCTTATCTCTCTTCCTCTCTCTCACCCTTTCTTTCTCTAACCCTCCCTCTCTTTCCCTCTCTCTCTCCTTTCTCTCTCTTTCTCTTTCCCTTTCTTGCTATATCTCTCTTTCTATCTCCTCTGGTTCTTCATCCCTTGCTTTCTCTCTTTCCCAGTTCAATTTTTTAATTTATTAACGTACATTTAAATAATTCGCTAAGATAAGTATATGTGTATTATTTGAGTTAATTTTAAATTTAGATTAAAATTGTTTTAGTAGAATATCATAATTAAAAATAATTAAAAATAAAAATTATAATGAGCACTTCTAATTGAATTTTAAATTTATTAGCATGTATATTTATAATTTTAAAATATCACAAATTAAAAATAACTAAAAAGATAGAAATTTTGATAAAAGCACTTTTAATTATATTTTAAATTCAATAACGTTCATGTTTATAATTTTGAAATATCACAATTAAAAGTAGTATAAAAAATAAAAATTCTAATGAGTATTTTTAATTAAAATTTATACGATTAATTGTGATAAAATTAAGATAAGATAAAATTAAGACTTAAAATTTTATATTTTAAATATCATTAATTTAAAATATAAACATACAAAAAATTTTATAGAAATTTTGATAAAAGCACTTTTAATTGTATTTTAAATTCATTAACGTTCATGTTTATAATTTTGAAATATCACAATTAAAAAAGTATAAAAAATAAAAATTCTAATGAGTATTTTTAATTGAAATTTATACTGATAAGATTAAGATTAAGATAAGATAAAATTAAGATTAAAAATTTTATATTTTAAATATAATTAATTTAAAATATAAACATATAAATTTTTTTATCTAAAATTCCTCAATAACCGTATAAATATAAAATTTTATAATTTAATAAAAATAAATCATTTCAAAATTACTTCAACAACCGCATCTTATATTTGAAATTTAAAATTTTAAACTTAGTTAATTATGCCAATTAAAATTAATTGAAAAAACAAAAATTCTAATGACGACATCTAAGCATTTAGCCTCCTAAATTCACTCTCTAGCCGTCACGTTAGCCATTGAGCTTTCCAATTATATACTATTAAGATTAAGATTAAGATTAAAATAAGATTAAAATTAAGATTAAGATTAAGATAAGATTAAGATTAAGATTAAGATTAAGATAAGATAGGATTAAGATAAGATTAAGATTAGATTAAGATAAGATAAGATTAAGATTAAGGACTTGTTTGAGCGAGTTTCTTGTGAAAGATGTTTTTTAAAGTTATCTTTTTTTTAAAGATCTTTTGTAAAAGTAAATGTAATTTTGTATTTGGGTATCTCATGTAATAATATCTTTTTATTTGTCAATTGTATTTGGGTACAATAATATAAAAGATTTTTTTTGTTTATTTATTATATTAAAACATCTTTTTTTTTCGGAAAAAAGATCTTTTAAAAAAAATGTAAAAAATTTTCTGAAAAAAGATGTTTTTTTTATTTTACTAGTGCTTTTACTTTTACTATTAGAAATTATCCAAATATGCTAAAAAACATAAAAACATTTTTTTATCAAAAAAAGATCTTTTTTTAGCCAAATAATGGCATCCAAACAAACTCTAAGATTAAGATTAAAATAAGATAAGATAAAATTAAAATAAGATACCTATTTTATCTAACTAAATTAATTATTTTCATATTAAATATAATATTATTTTGATGTTAAATAATATAAAAAATAATAAAAAAATTATTTAATTTTAAACCTTCCGGATCAACTGAATTAGTTAGGATTCAACCAAATAAGTTTGATTATTTAAGATAAAATTAATTGTTAGAAAAACACTATAAAAAAAGGGAAAATTAAACTAATATAGTTTTAGTAATTTATTGATTTAAAATAATAAAACACAAAAATATTTTTAAAACTTATTTTATATATAAATTTATTATAATTAATCTACGTGTACAATTTTTTTTTTTGTTAATCAAGCACCAACAAAGTGAATTAGATCACCATATTCTTTTAGTCCTTGTAGTGTCACCATCAGTCTAGCACCGATCACAATCCATAGCTCACCGTAACTATTAAATATTCTCTTAATTCTTATAATTTTACCAAATTTTTAATTAGGTTCTTATATTTTTTTTTTAGTTAGATATTTATAGTATTTTTAGCTTTGTAATTAAGTCGCTGTTGTGACTAAAATTTATAGTTAGCGAAATATATCATCTTTAAATTGAATATATCACAACAACTAATGATTAACTCCATAAATAATATGACTTCTTTATGTATTTTGGAATTATAAAACAGCATTTTCCCTCTACTTTAACATATTTCGAACTTTTCTAAAAATATACGACTTTGATTCAGACAATTTGATAATATTTTAGAATAATGAAAATGAGAAAAGTGAAGGAAAAATATATTCAGATGAATATAAAATTTATGTAAAGTGCATATTATAAGAATAATAATAAAAAATTCACACTTTATTAATATTTTCTTTCGACGTCTAATATTGATAGGGATGTAATTACAAATTAAAAAATAATTTAGAGACTCAATTGAAAGCAAAAAATAAATATAGAAACCTATTAAAAATTTAATAAAATTATAAAAACTTACAAAATAATTAAACCAAATTATATTCTATTAGCCAACAAAAATATTATAAATTATCTTCTATCTTTTTTATTTACACAGTTATTAATTACTCTTCTTATACAAATAATAATTTAAATAAGTTATTTTTCTCTTTTGTTCGGCAGACACATACACAGTAGCATACTACTATTCTAGAATAGGTTTCTAAATATACAGCAACAATGGCATTTAAATGATGTTTTTTATGAAATAAATAAGAGTAAACTCCTTTCCGGCTCTGGAACATTTTAATTTTAAACTTGGCGTCCCTTAAGGTGGCATCTATAAAATTAAGAAATTGGATATATAGACCCTCGAAATTGACTGCTTGTAGATGACTCATGTAACATACCAGTACTCATCCAACGTATCTTAAATTCATGTCAGCTGTGAATAGTTCCTCCTAAAATTAGGACATATGAGCCCCTCCTCCTCTTCCAAAACGGCGTCGTGGCCTTCTCAGGTAGATCCCACACAATTAGCTCATTACTATCAATCTATCATACTTAGCTATATAAAAATTGGAGTAAAAATAAAAGATAAATAATTAAGTATATTTATTCATACTTAGATGAAGTGGGTGGCTAATCTTTGCAGCTTGACAAAATTTGATAGTAACTAAGTATATTAAAAAAGTTAGTGTCTTTTCAACATTTATTTATTCAAAAAGTATATTTATTTCCCATGTCAGATATATTTAAACATGACATTCATCAACATTGATTTGTACATGTGTTTTTTTTTTGTGTACATCTATGTTGTTATAAAACCAAACAAAATACTTTTTCGAATATATTAGACACGTCAAAATATTATTATGTGTCTATATTTTCAATTTTTTTAACTAATATTCTTAGAATGCATTTAAAAATAGTATATATTATTATTTATTAAAAGTAAAATTTATTTTAAATAGTTTATATAATTAAAAAAAATATTAAAAATATTTAAAAATATTAATTTATATTTTAATATAAATAAAATATTAAGATATTATTATAATTTTTTTTAAAAATATATTATATTTTATATACATTGTGTCCTCATATCATATAAAATTTTGAAATTGATTATCCACGTGTCTCATATCGTATCGTATTACATGTCCGTTCATAAATTTAAATGCAATAATTGTTTACATATTAATTATATAAAATAATTACTTTAACCGTGACAATATATAATTGAATGTATGTATAAAATTATATCTCATTATTTTATTAATATATAAAAATTAAATTCTTATTTTTAATAAATTCAATTATTTTCTTTCTTTTTCAAGTAAATTAAATAGAGGGGGCTAAACACCAAAGATTACATTATCGAAAGTAGTCTTCTAACATCATCAAGATTCAAGAGAATGTTTTTAAATTCACCAAAAGGTTCATCTATGAAATGAAAACCAATTGTAGTTAATAGTTTCTCGCTTTTTCCTTGTTGGGCCACCGTGGGGAGCAAAATCATCGAGGAGTCCTTTCGGGAAGGAACCAAGTGAAAGAACACAAGATAAAAAGACACTACATCTAACTCAAAATCTTAATGGGTCTTTCATCTTATAAACTCCTCACTTCTCTTTGTTTTCTTCAATCTGGAACTAATTTTTAGTGCCCACTCACACTTGAACCTCAACACTTCTAAGTCCCTTTTTTCCATAACAGAGAGCTCAAAGCAAGAAGAGATAAGAAGGCCAATAGAATTTGATTCCGAAAGAAGAAGAGAAAAAGTTAGAACCAAAACTATTATCATCTGATTCTTCGATTCTCAAAAAAAAAGAGACAATAACAAAATTTTAATCGCAACTAATATTCATAATTAGTATTAATTAAACCAACGTTAGGGACTATTGGAGAACCAATAATTAAGTTATCATCCAAAATTTATATGAGTTATCATCCGTATATTCAAAATTTATAGGGTTGGTTTTCTAATTTTTTTAATATAAAATTACTATTCGACTTTTATCTTCTAATTTGTATTTATAATAGAAATATCTTCAATAATTTAAGTATTTTATTTTAATGAATTTACTGAAATTAGTATATTGTTTTCTAACATGAATGTAAATACATCAAAATTATTAAAAATATAATTATTTATGTGTCTTTTTTGAAATCTGATTTCATGACATAATATGTATTAGAGTTTGATAACTAAAAATTTTAAAATTCGATCATTGGTGAACTCAAAAGAATGATTTTTTAAATAAGACAAAACTTTTAAAAAAAACTTATACAAAAAATTTAGAAAAAATGCATTATCTCTAATAAATTTAAATTTTGTTAGAGAAATGGCTTCACCACAAAAATATTACCAAATATTAAAAGTACTTAATTTGGGGAATCTTTACCGGCAGTAAATTTCTAAAAAAGTATTAAAGATAAGCTAAAATTTTATTAAAAAGTAAGTTATAAAGTGTACAATATGAAAGAGGTTAAAAATATAAATTTTGACCTTAGAAAAATTAATAATCAGTGGTATGATCAGAAACGGTCAATGGATATACACCATGATTTCCATATGAAGAGAAATAAAGAAACATAATGCAAAAACTTAATGCAACACAACACACAATATTAATAACGTAATTTAAGTTAATAGCAGCAATCTAATAACAAATAATTGCAGCCTTAATCAAATCACTTCATCATTAATCACCAAATTAATTGGCATCACATATATATTAAGTTTAGAGTCTACAGTAGTAGTGAGCTCTAACGAAAGATGCATGCATTCAAATCAGAGATAATAATGCATGCCAACAAGTACCTCATCATCCATAATCTAATAATAATTAAGAGTTAGAACATAAATATTAATATTAATAATTAGATATATATAGTAGTAGCTAGTCAAATAATTAAGATGTATATATATATGTGCGAATTGAATCGCTTCATGTCTGATATGTTAAATCCATTGTCCATGCATGTTTCTTGCTCCTTCCAGTGCCATATGCTGTTGCTGTTAAAATCAAAATCAAAATGGTACACAAAAATTAAAGTAAGTTATTATTCATTACCATCAAATTAAAGACAAAATATATATAGTGCTCCGATTCAGCAATATTTGAGTTCTTTTAATTAATACACAAAAGTAAATTAAAATTTGCAACTGTTTCATTTCAGTAGCTAAAACTAGAAGACATGAAGATGAAAAATTAATCTATGTGTATCACATTTTCATATACTTTTTTTTTACATTATTTCTATGTCATTTTCTATTCTATCATATGTTGTATTTATGTATTTTGTGAATTTTTTTCTGATGTTTATATTTTTTGTATTGTAAATGGAATGTATGGGATATACATAGTATATGTATTATTATCATTATCGTATATAACAATGTGATAAAAGTAGTTACACATTATATTATATATTATATTATATTATGAATTTAATTTTGATGAAGAGTTAGTGTAAAGATATTTTATACATGCATTTAATTTAATAACGTCACATCATAAAAAATATCATTTTCTATTGACTCATGATATTAATAATCTAAAAAAAATGGGTGTGATTGCATGATTGAGCAATGCTAGGTAACCAATAAAAAAAAAATTCAGCTAACATCAGCTAATAATTTGAATTAGATGTTTTATTTTTTTAGGTTTGTGATGTTCTGTTTCTAAAGTTGGTTGATAGTTGCTTTATGTTTCGGATGTTCTATAACTTTCATCGTGAATGTTCTATAATACTCTAGTTATAGATATTCTATGTTTTATTGGCTGATTTATTGGTTTAAAAATGATTGATTAGTCTCACTCTAACTATATCAAAATTAAACTCTGAAATTATATATTCAAAATGCTACTTACCAGAAGGAAATTGAGTTCCTTGTTTTCCTCCTCCAAAATCTTGCCCTGATGAGAAAACCAAGTACCAAAGCAAAATTGCAAGAGTTCATATATCAAAATGCTACTCTAGTTTATAATAATATCTTGTGGATACATATAACTTTTCAACATCATTCACACATTACATAAAATATAATTTATTTTGAGAAAAGGAAGAAAGATATTTGCTTATAGCTAGAGAGACATCAAGGAAAAAGGTGACTATATATAAAAAGAAAAAGGGAAGAAAGATCGAAAGATGAACATCATCACAACATTGTCACTTTAAATTAAATATCATATTCATATTCATATAAATGTTTATTTATGTTTGATTAAAAACAAATAAACTTCCTTTAATTTTCTGTTTATATATTCTATTTTTTCTATGCACAATATGTTTGAAAATAAATAAAACCACATACATTTCTCTTGAACATTCTGTGCACTTCCATCTGTTGCCAAAAAAAAAAAAAAACAAATGATAAGATAATAAGTTTAATTAATTAAATTAAGTTTTTAACCAAAACTGATAGATATTATTAACACATAATAAAAGTTAGAAAAAAATAACCTTTTTTTCACGGATTCCATTGAGGCCCTTATCAAGGGCATTTTCTAGGCCCATAAGCTCTTTGTAATTCAGTGAGGTAATGTCTTCTCCCTTCAAGTGCCTGAAAAAACATTCACAAATACACAAGCTAATAAGGTAGGGCAATATATATTAATTATATTATTAGTTTTTGTATAAATAAATAAATAAATATATATACATATATAAATAAATACCTTAGCTGAATTTGCATGCTGTCATTCTCTTTCTTGATTCTATCAATTTCATTGCTCAGGTTCTGTGAGTTCATTCATTCAACAACATCATCAATAATATCCTTGTAATAAATCTTGATTTATTTATTAATTTATATTTTGTTATCAAGAAGGGAAAAGAAAGGACAAAAGAATATAGACTATGGAAACTTTTTTTTTTTTTTAAAAAGAAGGACCTAAATAGAGATTAATTAAGTTTATGATGTAGATCTGGATAAGAAAGGTAGAATATCAGAGAAAATTTTATTTATTATTATTGGAACCCTTATTATTATATATGTTTGCAAAGAAAAGGAAGCTATCTGTGAATATATGTTGTTTTTATTGCCAGATCTGTTGATATAGACATGTCTTGTTCTTATTGTTCCTTATGCCTAAATCCCTCTTCTTTATTTGTCAATATAATACTCAGATATGTGTAGAGTGAGAGGTTCCAAATCTAGATCTACTCACACAATTTCTTGTTTATACTTCCTCAACATAATTTTTGGCAAAAAAAAATGCAAAAATAATAATATATATATGAAAATCTTTTAATAATTTTCTTGTTATTATAATAAACTAAGCAAATAAATTTCAAACTATTAGTACTTGAAAATCTCCTTATCATAGTTTAGGCAAAATCCTTTAATTTATTTCTTCTCTTATATATATAGTTATATAGCTAGTGTTTTTACTTAGTATATTAGCTTATTTAATTAATTCTTTATATTTATATTTATTAATAAAATGAAAATGAAACCTCATGTTTAGCATCCCATAGAGTCTTCCCAGAAGCTTTTTGGTATTTGTCTAGGATGTCAATCAACCTTCACCAACAAAATAAAAGAAAAATCCAAATGAATAAACCCCAGAAATTTAATTAAAGAACAAAAAAAGAATAAAAAGAAAAAGAAAAAAGAATATTATTAATAAAGAATTACGTGGTGGAGGGGCTGATGTATTCATGCATCTTGCCAGAAGCACCAAAGATGATAAGAGAAACTTGAGCATCACAAAGAACACTGATTTCCTTAGCCTTCTTTAAGATCCCATTCTTCCTCTTTGAATAAGTCACTTGCCTGTTGCTTGAGTTCTCAATCCTCTTTATCTCAATCTTACCCCTCCCCATGATCGATAATATCAATGAAGGAAGTGTTAATTAGTAGTAGTGGGATGAGGATGAAGAAGAAGAAGAGAGAGAGAGAGAGAGAGTGCAAATAGGAATAGGAATAGGAGGAATAAGCAAAGGAAAAGTAAGTAAGAAATAGAGGAGGATTCTATTATGGGTTTGTTGTGTTATCAACTTTCTTAGTCTCACAGAATTGAACCCTTTCTTTAGGGTTTGTGACAAAGCCAATTCAACTACTGCTTTAATTTCCTGCTTTTTTTTTTCCTCTTCATTTTTTAATTCAATTTTAACCAGAAAGTAATGCAGGTAAATAATGTTTAATTAGGTTGAGTTTAGAATTTATGGTTTAGGGTTTAGAATTTAGAGTTAAAAATTTATGATTCATTATTTAGATTTAGATTATTTTTAAAAGCTATATCATCAATTGTTCATATAATTTTTTATGTTTTGTATAATACAATATTAATCAATTAATTAAGTTCAACTAGAGAACCAACTTTTTTGACTAATTGTATGTTAACCTTTTTAAAATTATTTTATTTGCCAGTTTTTTAAAATTATTTTATTTATTAAGTTATAAACTCTTAATCCTAAACTCTAAATTATAAATTATAAAATTTAAATCAATTTTTACAATTAAAATAAGAAAATTATAGGTAGTTAATATTTTTGTAACCAATAAATCAGAAGAATATCCAAAACGTTAAAAACAGAGCATCATATACCACACAATCAAGAACTTTTAAAAATTAAATATACATATAACTCCATAGATTTTTTTTTTAGAAACAAAATATTCGAAACCTAAAGAAATAAAACATTATCAAATTTAAATTGTTGACTTGCTGAATTTTTATTGATTATTTATCTAACATTACTCATTAAGTCATATACTCATAAGTATAAATTTCTGTTTTTTTCTTTTCTGTTTTTTAATATAATAATTTTTCCATGCGTTATATCTTCCTCAGCTATACCTCCTGTGTGTCAAAATTATTTTTTTATACTAATTAAACTATTGTAATTTAATTTTAAAATGGTGAGCCATATTCTTAACCATTGGTTTCTCTATATACGCATCTTTTAATTTCTAGCTAGCTATGTCATTTAATTGGAAGGGTTTATGAGGGTTTTTATTTTCCATTTTCTAGGGTGTGCTTAATTAAAGCAAAGGTTACGTGCATGTTTTGGAGGGTACTTTGATGTATGTGTTTATTATTATTAACTTATATATTATTATTATTTTTTCTAGGGTTTTCATGAATGACATGTAACAAGTTATGGACTAATGGTGTAAATGGTTGCTCAACCATCAAATCTCAAAAGAAAGCTAAGAGAGTTATTATTCCCATCAAACGTTCAGCAAGGAATATATAAATATATTAATAATTAATAAAGCTCTTTTTAGAGTAATGTGTGAAAGGGAATTGAAAAAAACAATCTAAATGTTTCTAACCACAATGGAAATTAGAAGTGTCTCTCAAATTATCAAAGGTTATATCCATCAGAGGGGAAGATCAGACCTAATTAAATCAAGATTTTAAGTTTGGATTTTCATCTGAGAGGAACTTCTGATTTGAAAGGTTGTGGTTGGTAGTATATATAAAACTGCAACCCTCATCATTAGCTTTGGCCTTAAAAAAATTAAGGTTATTTTCATATATAATGATTATTATAAGAAAAGTTATTCGAATATATCTAAGTTTAATACATATATGAAATTTTTTTTTGATAATACAGATTTTAACTTTTATATTTCATAAAAATTAAAATAAATATACATAAACTTACATATATTTTTAATAAAAATTATATTTTTATCATTTATATTTATATCGGATAAACCTCTATTATAATCTTGGCAATTTACATAAATTATTATAAAATGGCTACAATATAAATTTTTTCAATTGAATATCTCCGGTTTATATCACTATAATAACTCCCTCTTGAAATAATACTTATATATTATTTTAAAAAGAATGTATATATACTACACAATTTTTTTTTGGATAGGATGTATACTACACATCGAGATAAAATAATGTTTTAATTCCATCATATATCTCTCTATTTATATCTTGATCCCTCTACTAAATAAAATGTCAATATTGTCACCAAAATTAAAATAAAATATCAATATTGCCAAACTCAACCTTAATGTGCACCTTGTAAATAATAATGTATTTCTAGCTCTTTTCATAGATGAAAATGAACTTATTTAAAAAAAAAATTGTATGCAAGAAACATTCTAGTGCAATGTTCTAAAATGAAACTTGTGGGTGAAATTGGAAAATATAATTGTGAGCTTTTCGCATCCTATAAAAAATGTTTATTATTATTATTTTTTGCTTCTTGCTATTATTTTTATTTTTATTTTTTTATTTTTTTATTTTTTGGCAATTTGCGAGAATCAATTTTTCAAAATCCACAATTCAAAATTAAAAATACTTATAATTAACTGGAAGGTGGATACTATAATAAAAATTTTAAAATTATTTTTGTATGAAAATTTTTTATTTTAATCATTGAATGATAAATTAAATGATTAGATTTTAGTATGTTATAAAAAGTATTACATTTTAAAAGCGTTGTTATTTTCTTTTAAAATGTAACTTAAAAGATCAAATCTTAAAAGATGATATACACAAGTAAATTAGACATATTTAAAAAATGAGATACTCTAAATGTACATCAAAATCAACCATTAAATCAGCCACCAATATATAATACGTATTAAAATATTAAATATATGTGTAGTTTAATTTATTTCTAGTGTGTATTTTATATTTTAAAACGTATTATATACTGGTGGTTGATTTTGGTGTATAACAAGTTAAAAAATTAATTTGTGATAAAATAGAGGTTGTTTCCTTAGTTAGTGTGCCAAAAAATATGAAGTGTCACTGTACTAAAACAGTAGTATATGAGTAAATAATTTAAGCATAATAATATCTTAATAATAAATTTTCAAACAATGACCTAGTAAAAAAGAAAAACTTTGAAATGGTTTAAGTACTTTTTTTTTTCTAATGGTTTAAGTGATATAGCCAACATATATTCGAAAAAAAATTTATAATAAATATTTTAAAATTGTCTTCATGTGAAATTTTTTTCTTTTATTAATTAATAAATTGAATAGTTAGATTTTAATATGTTATAAAAAATATTTTTTTATTTAAAAATATTGTTATTTTTTTTAAACCGTTACTTTCTCCTATAAATAACGCTTTTAAAATGTGGCTAAATAATAAATATTTATGCAAAAATAATTTTTTTATCTTTATTGGAGCAGTTGGCATATCACAATATATATTAACACATAGCATATGTTGAAACCACATTTCCAAAAGGCAATTTTGTTTTTCACTTTAGCTTAACAAAAAGTTATATATATAAGATTAAAATATAGCATCTGAATAGTATTGAGACAAAAACTTTAGTTTGGATATTCTCTCCAATTCTCAAGACGAAAAAAATTGAGAGGAAGAAAGTGATGATTTAAACCCCAACAATTCTTCAATAGCAATGTATAGAGGGCAGTCAAAGCCATAAGAAGAAGAGTCATATGAGATGTTGGGATTGAAAGGAAACTGCCAGGCTATGACTAATGCCTATGCCTACTTCATTCATACCATATAATAAGATCTTTGCTTCTTCTTTTGGACCACTTCCATTCACATGTCATTTTTTTAAGGGACCTGTGTCTGAAAATTTTGATTTGAATAGAAAACTTGTTACATGATCCTACAGTATATTTAACTGGATTATTGTTATACACTATTTATGTAGTCATATATCACTATATTTAATTTATTTGAAATGTAATTCTATAATGGACACGATAATCCATCTAAATGCTTTATATACGAGCAATATTTTTAAAGTTGGATATATTTTTTCCCCATAATATTCTTTAACTCGACAGGTCAATGACTAATTCACAACGGATATGAGTTCTATTTAAGAATTTTCCACTGACCATTGAATTGCTGAATGGATAAGGCGGGATTCGAACCTCGATACTAAAGAAAAAAAGTTGTATCGATTCTAATAGTTTTTTTTTTTTTTTGGGACAAGATATCGATTCTAATTTCTAATAATTGGAGATGTGTTTTTACCCTTCTTTTTGTTTTCTTTGTTATTCTTTTTCTTATGTTCCACGTTGATATGTTGTCAAACTCCTTTGCTGAAAAAAATACTTTATAAAAATGCAATGATTCTTTATTTATCAACATACTCCTTTGTTGATACGAGTTATATATAGATAGATTACATAGATTATGATTATGTTGAACCCATTTATATTTGAATATTTCTTAATAATTTCTTGTAAAGATTTTTTTTTTCCCTTCTTGGGGTCTCCTTTTATACCAACCAATTAACTATCCGCCATTTTCTCCACTCTGAGATTTGATTGAAGTCCAATGTGAGAAAGAGTAAGTAGCCCTAAAACTGTAAGCATAGTCTCAAAACTCTATGCAGGCTAGGTAGGGAGTTCAAGCATTGTACTCAAAGATAGTTGGCTAAAGCCCACTCTAACAACCATGGTACAACTATAACCTGAGGATAAAGGAAATGTCCCCTCTTCCTTTCTACATGCAAACAATTTTTCACCATCTGAAAAAAGCTAGCTTCAATTCATAACATCTTACAGCAGGACGGGGTCATTACAAATAATACATCCCTTGATTCTGAAGTGGGTAGGCTTGGAGTGGTAAGGGCTGCAAAACATAGGCATGCCCTTAAAGGGAAGGATTTGAAATGGAGGGGATTCTATACTTGTATCCAACCTAAGATCTTATACTACTATTTTCTCCTTTGACCAAAAGGGAAGGACCAATTTCACAATTCACACAGTTTTGCCACTGTTCAGGATGCTACCCTTAGCAGGTTTCACTGTTTACTCAGTACTATTGTCAAATGAATTCCCATGTCAAATCCCAAATTTCCAAACCAGAGACTCAATTTGTTGGGTCTAGCTTCTGAGACTTTCTTTCCTGAAATTTCTTAAATCTTCATACATATGTTTGGATTTTGCAAAACTGAATTTGAGAAAGTATTTAAATGTAGGAAAAGAAACTTATGAATCAATGATAGTCACTAGTGAGTGTCTGCTAATGAGTAACAGAAGATACATGAACATGAATTAGTGTTTTTTTAACATAACAATGTCAGATAAATCTCATTGAATTCCAACAACCTCACTACTAACAAGTTACAAACAGAATATACATATGCCAGGATCAAGACACTTGTACAGAATTTCAAAAATGGAATGTTACATAATATTTCCATGCCTAATTGCTGTATATATACTTGTGCCCATGCCCAATCTACCCCTATCATGCTGTGTGTATCAACTAACAACTACCAATAAGCCATAAGATAGTCTTTGACTGATACATAATCACTAACTAGAACCAATTGGAAATGCTGAAGTCTCTTAGCTTTCTAAGATGGTTCTCCATTTCTTGTCGCGAAGTGGTCCACTCTTCCCTTTCTATCACAGTTGTTGGGTCATCCTTTTCACTCTGCACATAAAATGGGAAATGGATTCAGCATAACAGTAAATAACAAAAGGTAGGTAAATTATACTGATTTCCTCTTTAGGTTAGTCTGCATTTACAAAATACAAGTGTCATATAACCTAATCTATGGGGATCACCTGGAATATCGCCTAACCAGTGTACTGGAAGGTCAGTGTAATATTGTAATTTATCCAAGAACAAATGATCTAGGAAAGGAATACTCACATGATGTATAACTTTGAAGGAGTTCCCACGATCTGCTATAACCAGCAAGTCGGTCTTTCTATCTCTATTTCTCCCTCCAGGATTTGTTACCTACACAAGGCATATTAATGATCAGTAATATATACTAATCCAATAGACATTTACAGATTGGCTTATATACCAAATCACTAAAATAGGTGATGGTGCAGGAAGAGAAGAATAATAAGATTTTCCCGTTACCAGAAGCCCTACTTAAATGATGGTAAGTCATGAGACATGAGTACAACAATAATCTGGGGGAAAGAAATGGAAATGGGAATGAGTTGATTGAGTTTCAACACATCTACCAAAATTCTCAGTGTTTTGGTTTGACTATTTTCTAGTAATAAGCAAATCAGAAATGAGAAGAAAGGCCATTGGCCATGGCCAGAATCAATTAGCACATCAACAATCATAAGTGATCATAGACATTCTTCAAAAGTAGTTTACAGATGAGGAAAATTTCTAATCACGAAAGTTTCTAAATTGCATATGATAAAGTGTAAAGGAAACGAAAGCTAGTCAGTAAAACTGGATATATCATGGAGTAATCATGCTTAATGCAGAACATACAAAGTTGCATCTAAAAGCATAAGTTGGGGCACAGGTCCAAATATACAGCACTTCCAAGGGGCATAGTAATATTCAAGAGCAATTCATAAGTATATTAATGTTAAGCACTGGTTCACCATCCATTATTTTGTTGGCTAGGTTGCACAATGAAGCTGTGAGGACAATGAAAGTAACATAAATTCAAGGCTGAAAGAACAATAATTATGGAAGACAAAAAGTATTGCAAGATGTAGCAGTAAATTTCTCATGCAACTATAAGAATCAGCAAGTGGTTCTTTACCACAACTTTAGCTCTTGTAATTGACTTAGTTTTGGAATCGATAATGTAAATCTCCTCAAAATCAAGCACAAACTCTGGGTCACCATGCCTTCGATTTTTGTAGTGTTTTGTCAAGTACACCTGTGAGAGTAAAGAAGTCCAATGAGGCGGCAGGAGACAAAATATATCTAGCAAATAGAGAAATCTGTTCTGCAATTATGGCAGCTACTTCTCTTCCGAATCTAGTTAGAGCAACTAATTAAAATATCAACAGGGAAGTAGCTAACTTAAGATACTTCATCAAAGACTAGATCCAAATGGAAGAAGAATATTGAAATTAAAACCAGTAAATTGAACATGATTACATACAAAGTTGCTCATACCTTCCATATCTCCCTCTCAGTTTTATACATAGGATCTCGAGGTGCATCAATAGGTGGCTCCGTCACGTTGTAGCATCCATAATCACTTACCGCACATCTAATGTACTACAAATTTTAACAAAAGGAAAACAACCATTACATATATAAGTAAAATGTATGAACATTATTGGAAGAGTGAAAAATAAGAAATAAATTGAATGAACACTTTACACAGCTTCGCAGACCACACTGAGCAATTGAGCATAATCGCTATAGACAGATTGCAAAATCTGGATTCCTCAGTCACTTCATGCAATATGACACCAATACTGAGAAGCATGGACACCGATACTCATTACTCAATGACATTTTTTACCCATGTATTCACCAAAAACTAGCTATAAAAAAAAACTGTGACACGCCCATTTACAGGTAGAGCCTAATTTGGTTCCATTTTTACAAATAGAAAATAAGAAAATGAACTTAATTTTGACGCACTCCGTGTAAAACACACCAGTTTTAATCGTGCATCTAATCACGTGATACACCTAAGTACAAATAACCACATTTCACATTGAACGGCAATTGAACCTGCTTCATTGCACCAAAATTAAACTTTAGCTCGCATGACATTACCCAGTTGTATGAGGTTTCGGGTTCGAGATTCGCTTAAGACACCCAAAAAAAAAACTCTGACAAAATTCAAACAACATTAGTCATAATTTTAAAAGCATATAAGCTAATCCATACATACACTAAAAAATTTCCCTGGACTTGTAACAAAATTGCTGCATTGCAATGTTAAAGTTTGACGAATTAAGAAATCAAATTATAGTGACGCTGAAGTATATAGTACCTTCTGAGGCATTGGCGCAAGCACCTTGGGGATTGAATAAACATCTGTATCCGGAGGAGTCACATACATCTGCAACACCAAACAGATTCAATTTAAAATTTCAAAACCGTTATCACTAACTAACTAACTAACTAACCTCTCTGAAATCATAGACATCGTTGTCAGGGTCAGGGGGTTTTCTTATGAAGAAATCGCAGTCAGCTAAGCAAATCTTGTGGAATTCGTCTTCGTTGATTCTGTAATCCACCACCGTCTCGGAGTCCCAACCCTGCGTCGAAACGAAGCTCTTGCTCTGCACCATTGCGATGTCACCGTCGGCGGCGGCGAGGGGTTCGTACTCGATGTCGAAGTCCTTCTTGTTGTCTACCTCTTCGAGCTCCTCGTCGTCCATGTCGTAGTCATCGGGACCGCCGTCTCCGTCGTCGTCGGCACGGGTGAGGAAGGGGTTGGTTCTTGAAGGGAGGAGGAGGAGAGAAGGAGTGTTGAAGAAGAGGGTGGGTTTGGGTTTGAAGGAGAATGGTGTGGATTGGGAGAAGGTTGGGAAGTTGGGAGAGAGGAGGGGGAGTGGTGGTGATCGGAGGAGGAAGGCGGAGGAGGTAGTCATGGGTGGAGGAATAATAGATAGCAGGAAGAGAAGATAGTCTTCTACTTGGAACGGAAGCGGATTAGGTTGGGAATTTTAACAAATATTTATTTTTGGATTCAAATAATTAATATTATTAATTTAAATTTAATGTACTATAATGTAAAACTTTATATTTCTCTTCAAAATTATTTAATATATAAATTCAAAAAATTATTATTCAATTAAATTTTAAGAGATAAATTTAAAAATTAATTAGTCTTACTAATATAACAATTCATATAAATATTTTAATAGTGTTAGGGAGATCACCTAGCTTAGGAAAACTAATAACAACCGACAACATCTGTAGAGTTTGGTAAGGGAGGGAAATTGGGACAGAAACTTAGGAATTGGAACTCAGTATTATGTTTGTTGGACGGAAATTGGAACTAAAATTTCAGTCTTAGTTCTCAAAATTTCAGTATTTTAAATGAATTCTTCACGTTACCTTAGACAATCCCACTTCACCATACAATTTTCCATAAGTCACTTGTTAGCCTCTGGTTGGTTCGTCAATCAATACCCACCACAACTCACGATAATTTTGCCACCAAAATCTTGGCATATATATATATCATGGCTAATGATTGTAAACCAAAAGTGTAATTTAATTTTGTATAAATAATTATATGATGGCTTAAAGCATAACTAAGAAAAAAGAGTACAGTTTTTTCTATGGGTATTGGACTAAGAGGATGACATCTAAAGGAACACCCTAAGGAGTTGAGCTCTTCCCTTTTATAGGAACTAAATTGGTGGGAGTAAATTAGTTGAATTTGAAGTGTAGAGAAAATTATTTAGTTAGAAATAAATCAAACTATATGTCCTTTCTACTAATGTCACATTTCATGAGCAACCTCTTTTTTCTAGAACACGTCGAACCTAAACTCCCAGAACAATGTCAGAACTGCTACCATAGCTTGTGCAGATCAATTTCTCATTCTTCGCCATTATGAATAAATTGCTTGAAATGAGGAAAAAAAACATAAAGCTTCTTTTTAGAATTACCTATTTAGATGATCAACTTTGGGAGAAGAGATGAGTATGTTAAAAATATCTTTATCAACATAAAATATTGTAATCTCCTTCCAAAATGAATTAGTATAAATATGCCTCTCCTCACTTCCCTATATGAAGGTTTTTGTAGCTTTTCTGAAGATCTTCAAATTCTTCTAAGACTTTTAAGATCAATATCTCTCACTTGTTCATCATTATTTTTCTTTTTACTCACAAAAACCAAGAAAATATGAAAAATTATCCTTCACAACAACTGGCAGCCAACTTTATCCCAAACTTTTTTTTTTATTTTAAAAGCTCATTAATCCTCTTTTGACATTAGTTAAGGTCTCTACATTTGTTCTCCACTATTATTTCACATCATTAGTCCTAGTATTTCTTATTTTTGTCTATAATAGAAGTGTCTTCCTCATAAGTTTATCTAGCTTTAATACATTTTTGTCTATAATATAAGTATATTTAATTTCTACTCACAAAACTACACCTCGAACCACCTAGTGAAATAAATTTTCAAGAATTTATTTTCCACGCAATTCTTCATATAAAGTGGAGGAGTACTTGAGGCTGCGTTTTTAATCTGAAATTTATTTAAGGATATGTCGTTGATTAATAAATTGCTACATACACAATATAAAATTTTAAGAATCAAAATCAAAATAAAATAGTAAATGTAATTACATATTTAAAATGTCAGGTATTATTAAATAAAGTTGGAAACAGAATCAAATTTTTTTTGGTGACTAAATGGAATCATGATCCTTCCTCATCAATTCCCTTCATTTTCTTTGCCAGAAAAAGACATTGCCCACCGTCACTCCAAAATTCTCCGCAGAATAAAGATGGTATCGCCTTAATCTCACTCGAAACCCAAAAAAACAATGCGGTGTCTGAGTTTCATCTCATTGCAGAGAATTTGGACCCGGGTTTTGACGGTGGCAAGAACAAGGGCAAGGAGATTGTTGGTAATGAAGTCTCTTCTTCTTAATTACTTTTGGTTCTGGTGTTTTGCAGCAACTGAGTTTGATTTCTCTTTCATTTATGTTTTTATGGATTACAAAAATTTTAGTATTCTCCTTGAAACGTCAGAGGGGCATCAAACAAATTAGCCCGAGTTCACTGTAAAGAGATTATTAGAAATCTTCATCCTACTGTTTTCATTGTTTTGGAGACTCATGTTCTTTTTGACAACTTGAAAGCTTTTTGGAATAAATTGAATTATATTGATATTGGCATCTCTGAGGCAAAGGGGCATAGTGGAGGCATTTGGGTCTTGGTGGAAAAGGATTCTGATCGATACAAGTTATTAGAGATCAGTGATCAGTGTATAACTTTTGAGATTTCTATGGGTTATAATAGATGGGTTTGCAGTACTATCTATGGCGACCCTCAACATAAACAACGTCTGGCACTTTGGGAAACCCTTGAAAATTTTGCTAAAAGCAATCAGAGTCCTTGGTTGGTTTTGGGTAACTTCAATGACATTTTGGCATCTAATAAAGTTAAAGGTGGGATTTTTCATCAGAACCGGTCTACTATTTTTTCATCCTTTTTGAAAAATTGTGGACTCATGGATATGGGAGCAACAGGTAGGACAGTTTCCTGGTACCGAAGGGTTAGAGGTGGAACTAGGTGGCAAAGAAGCTTAATAGAGCTGTTATGAATTATGATTGGCGCTTTTGATTTCCGGAAGCATACTCTAAAATTCTTGGGAGATATCATTCTGACCATTGTCCCATCTTGGTTAGATGTTATCCCCCTCCTTGCAATAATAAGAAGAAAACTAGGCCCTTTCGGTTTCAAGCGGCTTGGTCAACTCATCCCGATTTTAATCATGTTGTGCATAATGCTTGGATGACTGACTCTCCTGACGTTCCTCGCAACCTCAGGGAAGTTCAAAAAGAGTCCCAAAAATTTAACTCTAAAGTATTTGGAAATATCTTTGTCAAGAAAAGAGACCTTGAACAAAAAATCAATGATATACAAACTTCTCTTGAGATCTTTGATGATCAGCGGCTCAAAGAAGTTGAATTGTCTCTGTAGAATGAGCTGAATTCTGTCCTTATCCAAGAGGAACTCCTCTAGTACCAAAAGAGTAGAGAACAATGGGTTAAGTTTGGCGACAGGAATACCACTTTCTTCCATCTTCAAACTATTGTTCGAAGGAAAAGAAACAAGATTCACAACCTTCGTTTGAATGACGGAATTTGGTGCTCGGATACGCAACTTCGTCAAAATGAAGCTAATAATTTCTTTCAACAACTCTTCTGTATAGAGGAAAGGGTGGAAATTGATCTGCTTGGTAACATTCTGTTGCCTCACTCAGTAATGAATCTTGTAGAAAGCTGGTTGAGCCAGTCTCTTTAGCGGAAGTTTGAGCAGCTATTATGAGTATGAACTCTTTCAAAGCTCTGGGCCCGGACGGCTTCCAAGCATTCTTCTTTAAAGAGTACTGGGATGTCATCGGGGTTGATGTGTGGAAAATTGTACAAAGTACTTTTGCCGGTGAGCTGCTTGATAATTCCATTTTTGAGACCTTAATTGTTCTTATACCTAAAGTGGATGTTCCTTCATGCTTTAAAGAGTTTATGCATATCAATTTGTGCAATGTGATTTACAAAATTATCACTAAAGTTCTGGTAAATCATTTTAGACCGTTCTTGGCTGACATTATGGAGCCTTTGCAAGGTGGTTTTATTCCCAGTAGAGGAACTTGTGAAAACATCATTATAGCTCAAGAAGTCCTCCACTTTATGAAGAAGACGAAATCCAAGAAAGGAACTATGGCCTTCAAAATTGATCTTGAAAAAGCTTATGACAGGGTGGATTGGTGTTTTTTATAGCATTCTCTAAAAAGTTTTGGATTCCCAAGAGGTATTATCTCTTTAATCATGAAGTGTGTCTCTTCTTCCACCCTTTCTCTTTTATGGAATGGGGAAAAACTTGACAGCTTTAGCCCAAAGAGAGGGATGAAACAAGGAGATCCAATGTCGCCTTATCTTTTCATATTATGCATGGAAAAACTGGCTTGCCTCATAAATCACATGGTGATGGATGGTTCGTGGATACCTGTTGCTGTCTCTAAGGGAGGTCCCAAGGTGTCTCACTTCATATTCGCTGATGATCTTCTACTTTTCTGTAAAGCTACAAAAAGTCAAGTGGAGAATGTTATGCATGCTCTTGATTTATTTACCAGAGCCTCTGGTCTCAAGGTCAATCTTAGCAACAAAAGCCTTCTGCTCTAAAAATGTGTCGCAACGAAGGAAGGAGATGTTAGCCGGGGTTTCTTGGATTCAATTTACCCAAAATTTAGGTAAATATCTGGGCGTCAACATTGGCCATGATAGAACTTCTAGGAAAGTAGCTCTGGAGGTGATTGATAATGTGCATAATAGGCTTGCTGGTTGGAAAGGAAGATTACTCAATAAAGCGGGCAGACTTTGTTTGATCAATTCTGTCCTTTCTTCTATTCTGGTTTATCATATGCAAGTGGCTTTCCTTCCCTCCTATGCGCACCAGAAGATTAACTCTTTGATGAGACAATTCCTTTGGAAAGGGGATGTGAATGGTAAAGGGATTCCTTTAGTCAAATGGAATGAGGTCACAACTCCTAAAAAGTTGGGTGATTTGGGTGCTAGAGATTCTAAATGTGTCAACTTTGCTCTTCTTGGAAAGTTGGTCTGGTAGTTGATTCATTGTAAAGATAAACTTTGGATTTAGATTTTGCATAAGAAATACTTGGAGGGGCCTAGAAACTGGGATTCCTTGCATAATGTATCTCATACTTGCAAAAGCATCATCAAAACTTACAACACTATTCGAGAAGGTTTGGCCTGGCATACCGGTAGTCTGGCACAATCTTTTTGGCATGATGCTTGGAGCCCGCTTGGGAAATTAGGTGACATCTTACCTTTCATCCATATTTCTGATCTGTTTCTTACTCTTCAAGATGTTATTAAAGATGATGATTGGTTTTTTGATGATTTATATACTCCTATTCCTTTGGATATTAAAGAACATATCATTTTCATATTTAAAGAACACTTTCCCCTTAGTTATTATTGTGCCCCCAAAATCTTAATTATACTCAAAATACTTTTAATAAGGGTAAATGGCTCATTTCAGTTTTTGTACTCTCTTAATATATAAATAAAATAACTATAAATACAAATTTTAAACCACATATCTTATAAAATTACATTTTTACCCTTATTAAGGTTACTTTAAACCCCTACTTATCCTGTTTTACCAAAACACGCATAACTTTTCCGTTTCAAAATATTGTTGATCCAAACCAGTTTCCTTTTAATCATAACATGTGTATCAACCTCCAGTAAAAACAGTTTTTAAAAAGAAACTTTCTAAATTACCGTTTTACCCTTTTTCTTAACCTTACATTCTGAAATTACCCTCTTATACGAAAATACGCATATCTAATTTGTTTCAAAATATTTTTAATCCGAACCAGTTTTTTTTAACCCTAAGACACATATATAGCCACAGTAAAAACAGTTTTGAAAAGGTCATTTTATAAATGATCGTTCTACCCTTTTTCATATAGGTATTTTTCCGAAAACACCCATTTTTAAGTTTTAGATTAAAAATAATTTTACTGTTTAATATATTTAAGTACCAAAACAAAATTTATACTCATAATATACGTATAATATCACTCTAAAAATAGTTTCGAAAATACTAATTGTTAAAAGACGATTTTGCACTTTTTACTTAAAAGTTAATAAAAATCACTTTTAACCACTTTAAAAACTTATTTTCTCAACTCTAAGTTAAAATACCCTTAGTATAAAATAAATCAAGACTTGTAAACTCTGAAATTATGTAAAGTTTTTAAAATGAACGAATTGCCCCTTAGTAGTAAAACCTTTGATTTTTACTAAACATTAAGTATCAAAATACCTTAGTAACATAAGAACTTTTATAAAACTCTTTTAGACTTAAAATCTCTCCCAAATCTAAGTGACATCTTAGGCCTCATCAAAATCCAGCATCTCACATCTTTCTTTGACCATCAAACAAAATCTTTCACATATATATCAAGGTTGATTCGGCCATAGGCATCAATATCGTAAAAAATTCAATTTTCAAGCATATCATCATAAGAGATAAAATTTCAGCATCACAACATCAGCAATCACTCATCCAACATAACATACATGCATAAAGCTTTTAACTTTATTAATCAAGATTCAGTTTTTGACCATTATTACCAACTTTACACATTTACTTCCTTATTCATGATAAAAATATCATAAAACTCATTCTAGTAAACCCTAACCCCCTTACCTCTTGAAGATCACCTTGAAAACAAACAAAATGCACCAAAATGCTCCTTGTTCACCTCGGTCCAACTAGAATTCCTTAGGCTTGATTTCTAAACAAATTTAACAAGAACAAAATCAAGATCAACATCATGCATGTACATGATGGTTTGGCCGAAGCTTATTGGAAAAGAAAGAAGAGGTTTTATCTTCAAAAATTTGGTTTTTGGAAGAAGATCAATGATGATCTCTTGGACTTTTCCCAAAGGAAAAGCTAGAAAAACAAAAAGAAAACAAAATAAGTGTTTGATCTTAAGATCAAGAGAAGATCAAATCATAAAAAGAGAACAAAAATGGTGATGAAGAATGATCGGTGGCTTCAAGAGAAATGAAAAGCTTCATAGCGTTGATGACAAAAACTTGAAGGTGTTGATCGATGTTGATGATGAACCGAGGCAGTGTTGGTGGTGAGGTAGCTTCGGTTTAGAAGGAAAAAAAGAAGAGGATGAGGTTGTTGATGATGATCTAGGGTTGATGATGATGAAGAGGAGGTGGTGATGGTGATGGGATGGCTTCGGTGGTGTGGATTTTAGGGTTTAGGGTTTAGGTGTTCATAGGTTGTTCTTGAAGTTCATGAGTATTTTTGGTGATAAAAGGGTGTTTAATCTTTTGATGAAATCTTGTCGTCTCACTTTTAAAACACGGTTAGGGAGTTAGGTTCCACTATAATGTTACTGAAATCTCATCTATCTCATTCCAACTGTCGTATTCGTCATCTTACTGAAATTATGAACGGTCGATTTTTCGGCGAAAACGCGCGTTATCGGAAACGAACGAAATTTGTTATATTGAATCATCTAACCAAAAAATTAATATTCTAAAATTAATCAGGGAAATATAACATTCCCTAATGGAGATACTCCTCTCGAGTTCTTTCGTTTCGTCAGATACCGATAAACTGGTTAAACTGCCGCTAATAAGCGGTTCGTCGCTAAAAACAAACAATAATCAAAACAGAGATTTCAAAGAAATCACATCACATATCATACATAATAAGGGTAACATCATGCCCTTAATCACATCATCATCACAAATTATTCATCAAATCATCGACAAGTTAAACGTTTCCGTCGAAAACAGAAAAGAGGAAAATCAGGGTTTTACATAAAATCTTTTTTATTTCAATTCACGCTTTAACATTAGGAATCACTTATGAAGCAAACCGAATTCTATAAACTTCAGCCTCACTTAGAAAGCGCCCCCTTAGATTAGCAAAAGTGTTTCACTAGCCGATAACTTATGGGAGCGCTTCATAAGTGATCTCTTAGCTACTTTAGGATACACTTTCAAAGCGATACCAGAATAGTGATGCCTATTCTTCTAAATCTTGTGCACTCTACCAAAAGTGTCCCCTATTCTCTGAACAGGCTACCCTTTAAAATCATTGCCTAAGAAAAAGTGTGGCCTTAGGGTGATTTTCTTGTAATGGTAGGTGTGAGGAAATGCAAGCCAGTAGACATTCTGAACCCACATATCATAAGGTCGAAGGGCGCCACCCGCGGGTCAACAAATGCAAGGAATGCGCGGCGGTGCCACAGGGGCAAGGGAGTGGGACATGATTGGTGTAACTGCTCGGCATATGATGAAGGCTACGGAGATAGCAACGACGAAGAGGTATTCAAATATTTATGCGCTGTTTTTTTGTAGGGCGTGTAGTGATGATTATCCTTTTGGCTATGCAACATCTTTTATAACCCTTGTGGCTGTGTATGAGCTTGTATAGTGTTGTAACCGAGTTTGAAAAATTGGGTTCTTCCTTAGCAGGATTCCTTTATGGGACGAGGTTGATGCTGGCCACACGCAAAAAAGGGAGGCATTGATGAGGAAGACGAAGGGTGGACTAATTCGAATAGGTAGAACGTGTTTTGGCGACATTGAGTGGAGGTGCGTTGTGCATTTTATTCGTTTCAATATAGGAAAGAAGCAAATTTATGTTAATTGGTTGTTATGTTAGGTGTGCATGTGTGCGTATTTGGGGCCAGAATGAAAATTTTGTTAGTAACAGGGAATAGTTGGTTCCATATTAGGAGTCAAGGTAGGAGCCATAGTGGTGTCGTATTTATGAAACTAGTTCTATCTTGGACCTTTCTTTATATCGAATGTTCGGTGTGGACTTGATTAAGTTGTTGTTTTTGTGGAGTTTAAGATTGTAGTGTTCATTATGGATTAGAATCAAATTTATATGCATTATCGTTATTGTATGCATTATAAGGGTTAAATTATGAATCTAACTCTGTTAGAGTATATTGCGGCTCTAGAATGCCAAAGCAGGGACAAGTATGAGTCACAATATATTTTTGTTTTCTTAGATTATAATTAAAAGTAACATGGATTTTTTTATGATTGGCCTATTTAGTTCACTACGTAGTGTTAAATGTAACTAGTTGCTATGCTTTGAGAAGGACGAAAGTTTAAATGAAGTAGCAATTAAAAATTCGCATTTTTGAATTTTCAAGTTTTTACTTTTACCAAATACGAGCGAGACATAAAGCTGATCAATTATGATGAGCAAGAGTGGGAGTTCGACATTATTTTGGCCATTTTGTTTAAAATGGACAAATGCTATTTTTCTTTTAATGATTTATAAGATTCTATAATGATTTATAAAATAAGATATTCCATTTTTTATCATGTTACACTTTCTCACAAGATGTAAATGTTAAAGATTGTTACATGTAAATCTAAAGGGATAAATGTGAACTTATTACACGTTAAATGAAAGAAAAGTTGTGGTTTCGTATGTATGCTGGTAATGTGCGAGATGTGCGTATGAACCTTTAAATTTGGTATTAGTAGGGGTTGAGAAGTACTGTGTGATGTGCTAATGTGTTTTCATGATGATGGGAAGGGATGTGAACATGCTTAAAGTAAGATTGCAATTATTTGTTCATAATTATTTATTTTCTTATAATTTTAATTAGCTTTAATGAATTCACATGATTTTCTAAAATATTACTTCACAGCGTAGTGTTCAACACATAGATGTTTTCTAATCAATGAGGGTAATGTAAAACAGATATGATAAGAACTTGGATGGGTAAAATGGGGAAAAAGCAATATAACTCTAGTGGCCACAAAAAAAAATTCAGCAACACTTTGAATAAAAAATGCCACCATGAATATGTGAAGCCACAATGTGACCAAGTAGAAGAAGCAGCAGACACATATATTCAAACTTTGGATGAAATGGAGAAAACTATATTAAACCCCAACAACCACACTTCAAAAAGCTGACCTTTGAAAACAAATGGGTGTGATCCACAAGAACCCTAAAAGGAATAAAGGCAGAAATCCAAATAGCCATGTGACAAAAACGTTTTACTACAACAAAATTAGGGTACTCAATATTGCATATGCAATTACTTCCATTTTTAATCATGAGAAACAAACCCTCTCCACATTACTATGTAGTCCATTTTTCAACAATAAAATTTATTACTTGTGGCTTGAATAAGCCCCCACGTTTAAGCCTATGTTGTTTCAGGCAAAAAAGAGATACCAAATTTTGTCACAATGTGATCAGAGTTTCATTTCTTTATTCCAATGTCAAATATTTTTTTTTAATAGACAAGACATAACCAAGATTCACATTCCCCACTGGTAGGAGAGATCTAGGAGCATGTATGTGGGTCACTGTCATACCTTATCAATAAAAATACTTTCTTCTTTTGGTTACAACTTCAGTCTCATGATACATTTCCTTGCAAGATGCATAGTTGTGATTATTTTTACAGCTTCGTTCAAGGTGAATCTCCATCGCCTTTGCCGGCAAAGGTTCTAGGTGACTATGGGTTACCTCCTGTGATGCCCATTTTTAGAGAGTAAAGCAAACTAGTTTTTGGATACCCAGTCAATATAGAAAATGTTGATGAATATGTTATTTTGGCCACGAATAACTTGCCAAGGATCTGAGTTGTCCAGTGTGCAAATAATGGGACCAGCCAAAACATCTATCCCTTGATTATTTTCACTTGCTTTGGGTGTTGTGCTACGAGGACATACGCAAACCCCATTTTGACTGTGAGGCAAGCACATGATCATGGCCGTCGATGCATTTTAATTGCCATGTATTCGTTATATATTCCCGTGGAGAGCCAAACAAATTACCATAGGAGACCAAATTTTTCCATCTACTTAACTCACACGCCATGAACTCTCCTTACTCATCCAACCAATTCATCGTCCGAAAAGCAAGTGACAAATCAGCGTTCACTCCCACACACCAATTGTCCATTCGAGCGGGAGATTTACTCGGCTTTTTAGAGCGTCACCATTTCATTTCTAACAAAATTTGTGAAATAATTATTTTTTTTCATAGGTAGAATAATATTTAATGTATGTTTTGATTTTTACAAATATATAGAACACTTTCTTGGATTATTCGTATTGTGTATATAAGAAAAGGAAGAGAAAATTGAAAATATGTGTATCTATCACTCATTTTGACTAATACTGTTAATTAATTGATGGAAGTAGATGGGAACATTATATTTTTAATATAAAAAAATATTAACATAATATATTTACAATAATGAATTTAGTACTCTGACCCTATTAAAATATAATATTCGCATTTATTAGTTAACTGAAAAAATAATAAAATTATGTATATTGATTAATTTTTTTCAAATACTTCTATTAAAATATATCCAATATTCCTATTAAAGAGTTAAAATAAAAAGATAACATATAACATGATTTCGTCATAATTATACTTTTTATCATGGAAAAATACTTCTGTTTACGAACACATCATATTATAATGTGTTATTAATATTTCTAATAATTAGTTAAATAAAAGATAATAATACTTATGTTTTTATTTTTAGTCTTAGATGATGCTCAAAACTCTTAGAATGGAGAGAGAAAACTGATATATGAACTATAGATCATCGGCTAATAAAACCATGTATACTTATTAACCCATTTGACAAAGATATAACTAAATAGGAATAGGTGTGACATGGCAATCAAATATAATTACGTATATCAAGTTATTGTTATGTAAACAATCATATCTTATGTTTTAAATTTTAGATTTTAAAAATGATTAATTTCAAAATATAAATATGAAAATTATTTTATTTGAAATCTCTCTACAAAAACAAATTTGTACAACTTATTTAAAAATGAGTAATGCTATTTAAATAAGTGGTTTTGACTAACCAAGTTCAACCAAGTGATTTATTTCTATGCTAAATAGAATATTATTTCGGTGTCAAATAGTATAAAAAATTGCACATAAATAAAGTTAATTAAATCATTTTAAAATTAAGTCAACAATCATAGCTGATATTTGAAATTTAAATTTTTAGAAACTTTTAATTATGTAATTATCAAACAATTGAAATAATAAGTAACCTTTCAACGACACCTACGCACATAGCTCCTACATTTATTTTTTTGCCTTCATGCATTTTTATTGAATTTTAGATATATACTCAAAGAATTAATATATGTGTTTGACTGTACATTTCCGTACACATTATTTATAGAACGAAAAAGTTTAAACATTAGCACAGAAAAATAAAATTTTTGTATAGATAATCCAATGAGAATTTTCCACTTACATTATAGTTATTCACATGAACATTTATGGTTTTCATATATTTTTAAAAATATTATACCATTGTGTATACTAACATACTCTTTTACATAAATATGAAAAGATTAAGTATATTCTTCTATTTTTTTAGTTAAAAGACTGAATAATTCTTCCATTTTTAATAAGAATATCATTATATAATAAGGAAAGTAAAATCAAATAATATCAATCTAGTAATCATAAAAACAAAATCAAAACTCGGTGGAACCAAGAAGGAGAACGATAAATAATCTCTAATGGTCAGCTCCTTTTGGCAACGAACAAGAACAAATACTAATGTTCATCTTTTCTAATAGTAAAAAAATAAAATCTACTAAAAAAATCGACTTTGATCAGGTCCAATACAAATAATATTACATCGACATATGCTCTTCAAGTCAAACCACATAACATCCTCAAAACACAATTCTCCAGATCTTAAATCCGGTTAACCATATTATTTGTGTGTTTATTGGATTAATATACTGTAATTTTAATTGTTTGAACTTATTATTTGATCAATTATGAAGTATTTGCAAGTAGATAAAAAAAAATAAAATAATTAATATTTTGTAAACTTAAAATATGAGTCATTTTTTCTTATGAAGATCTTGATCTTGGTGCAAGGTAACGAATAAAAATTCCATGCAACGTCATCCAACAATTAATAAAATGGTATATTTTTTTAGGTTTCGAAAAGAATGTTCGAGGTGATTGAAAATATCAACAAGGAGTTAAATGTTTCACTAGCTTTCCTTGTGAGGTTCTATAAACAATTGTTATCGATGTATTATTTTTGTTGGCTCATTTGTTGGTTACAAAAATATTGATTACCTATAACGTTTCGTTAAATAAATATGCATCATTAAAATTGTACTTTTTTTCATTTCAATTTTAATTTTTATTTTTGACTCTTACTATTTCATATAATGCAATATGACATCACACTTAATATTATCGTTTATTTTGTTAAGTTAACCCTTCATGGTTAGCACAATTTATTTTATGTTTCATATTTTATAAATTAATTGTTAAACTCATAACATAATTAAATATTTAAAACAGAATACATAAGAAGAACATAACTTTATATTTAAAAATTAATATTAAAAAATGCATTTTAAGAAAGGACGAACCCAATATACTTTTACTATTTCCAGCATTTGGAAATAATAGTTTTTCCACAAACCAATAAAATTTCCTAAAATATGAGTATTTAAAATTCACAGTTATTATCATGAAATTATAACAAAAAATGAAAATAGACAATATTTTCACAAACCTATCACAAGATAATAAAGATGTGACAGAGTTAAAAGTTGAGGTTCATAGAAAGGGTAACTTACTAAAGGAGGCTCAGGAAGTGAAGAAGAAATATGGTTTTGACATGTTTGTCCAAGGCTTAGGCGAGTAGTGAGTCAAATCCCTCTAACTTATTCGTGTTTTTGGTGTTCTGTACTCGTTAATAACGTAACCTTTTTATGGGATGCTCTCATGAAACATATCTTTAAACCCTTTTTTTTTGTGCACCCTATGCTGAAGAAGAATACTAATGGAAAGAAGAAGATTTTCATTAATGAGTGCTTCGATGTGAATCATGTGATGTTTTTTTTTTATTAACTTTTAGAGTGAAAGCCGTGCTTCTCTTCACAATATGCATGTAAAATGCTCTCCACCATAATTATCATTTTTTAATGTCAACAAGAAAACAAAACCAATTTTTAATAAAGTCTTTTTTAATTTACATTCATGTAACATAACAAAAATCATATGAATTATTATTTAATTCATTATATTTTTTTATTAGCTATGCCCCTTCATGTCAGTCTCAAACCCCACGAATCATTATTACGCATCATCATTTTCTTCTTTGCTAAATTTAACTATTATGTGTATTGTTGTGCATCATCACTCTCTTCTCAACATAAATTTTGCTGCCCCTGCGTCATAACAAGCTTGCGTAATACCTCAAGCGCGTAATGTACATCATATTAACAAAAATCTAAGGTCCTAAGTGTACAGATCATTTCCACATTTCATGCGTCATGACAAAAGATGTATCATGTACTAGTATTACTATTGAATTGCATATGCTATCCTCCTATAGACCATCGAGTATAAGCTATACTTCATCTCACCGCTCACACCTTCACCCTCCCTCACCACTATATAGATCTTCCATCTTCCTCCCCATCACACTTGCAACCTGAACTCCCTACTAAATTGGTTAGCACCTTTGTATTCTTTTGTCCATGTCACCAATTCTACACAACAGTTCTCACCACAAAGCCTACACCTCACCTACCAACATGCATCATGGGGAGCACCACACCGCAACAGTCGAGGAGGCCGCCACCATTGAGCACGTCTGGAACCTCATTACGTGGCATATACCCCAGAATTTTATGGGAATTTATATTGCCCTCGCCGGGTATGGATTGACTGCCCCAACCGCCTAATGCGCCAACTTAACATTGCCGACCGCCACCACACATGTAAGTTCCGTCCCCTTAATCTATGCTTTTCTTTAAGAACGAAGACACCAATACTGATCCTTTGCATCCACTTCTCATAGGCTTGGTCATGGTCCCAGAACAAGACTGGAGTGGTGTAGCATACTGGAAAAGCCGTTAGGAAACTTTACGCCAACTTTGCGACTCGCTGCAGATCCCTCCGCCTGGCTACCTTCCTCAGACGCGACATCCAGCTGGGTTTGAGACTGTGCATCACTTCGTTGTCGCATGCGCTCCTGGTCCTGGACTTGACGTCGTCAACGGCGTGGATAGGTTCTCTCCTGACATCTACTTGGCCCGCGAGGACGATGTCGCCTCACTTACCAAGGTTATAAATCTCCTTCCTTTAATTTTTTTATAAAACCGTATATACTTTAATTCTAAAACTTTTTTAATTTAATTTTTTCGTAACTGTAATGTTTAATTTCACCCTCTTTATTAATTATTCATCTTAAATTTAACAATAAGGCTAAAATAGGATATTTAAAATTTTTTGGGACTAAGATAAAACCGACGAAACATTAAGGATCAATCTAAAATTTAGGCTAAAGACTTTTACTAAAATAGTAATTTACACAATTATTTAATACAAATTTTTTACATAGTGTAATGTGAGTTATGCTAGGTGCACACCAAAATCAGCCACTATATTTTATATCGTATATAAATAAAAAATTAGAAATTAGAAAAGCAATTCCATTCCCACAAAACAAATGCTCATACCCGTGAGTTACACGCGCTTCTTTTGTTTTTTGTTTTTGCCATTCACTCTTGAAAACTCTTCACCAAAGCTTACAATCTCATCATTTCTAATACCACAACCACTTCTACGTTGTTGCTGACACTTGCTCCAGTTCTTTATTTTGCCTCTCAAACTTTCTTCCTTTGGCACACTATTGCATTGTCATCTTTTTTGTGTTATAAAAAGCCTTTTGATATTTATATACCAAATTATTTATACTGTTATAAAATTATTTAAAAATACTATTGATATATATCTTAGTAAATTATGAGTAATATAATTTAGTATTATAAAATATTTATTCACATAGTAAATCAATAGGAAAGTTCTTAAGCAAATAAAATCATCATTGTATAGATTGAAGAATAAATGAATTCTTGGTGCCCCGCACTATATATGCAGTTACTTTAATTGGAATGTCAGTGACACATGTTGAAGTTTGATTATTATTTTAGATGTATTTGATTATAATTATATTTTGTAAAATAATTTTTAATTTTATTTGATTATAGTTTCAAAAATATAAAAGAAAACTACACAAAAAATAATACTAAAAGAAAAAAAATTGGATAAAAGAGAGATTAGAAAAATAAAAGATGGGAAAAATTGTTTCAGTTAGAAATTCGAAGGAAATCGAATGGAAAAATGTGCTTTGTCTTTGGTTTTATCTTATTTTTGTTGTTTGATTATATATATATATATATATATATTCAAATGTCTAATTATTATAGCCTGTCAGTTTGATTATGTATATTTAAGTGTTAGATAATCAAAACTTAATAGTTTAATTATTATACGTTTTTTTTCTATGTATGATTTGGATTTTCGAGTTTGATTATTACCTTAAATGTGTTTGATTATAATTCAATTTATGTAATATGATTTGAAACATTTTTTATTATAGCATAATTTTAAACATTAATTTGGATGAGTGAGTTTGATTATTATTTTTACTGTATTTGATTATAATCAGATTTTCTAATATAATTTAAAATGTGTTTGATTATAATATAATTATAACACGAATTTAAACTTTGATTTAGATTTTTAGTTTTTTTTTTTTTTGATGACTATTTAGATTTTTAGTTTGATTATTATATTAAATGAATTTGATTATAATCAGATTTTTCATAATATAATTTAGAACGTATTTAATATTACTTAATTCTATCAATATCTTATTGCATGAAAGAGGCATTTACCTTATAATAATGATATTACTTAATTCCAATTATAATTAACGTTCTTAGAATTCCAAAATCTAAAATTCAAACTTGAAAACCAATTATTATACAATAATAATATAATGTGTTTCTTGTAATTTAACTTTATAAGTAAGTTCAAAATGTGAGTTCAGTTCAGCATCACCCTGGAAATTGAAGAAATTCATTGTGAGGTGAAGATGACCGAAGGTGTACAAGTGCTGCAATAGTTGCCGTTGAAATCTTAGAGTCTTGGTTAGGAAATTGAATGCAGGTTGTGGTTGTGTTCGTATTTAGGTCGTATATTATACGTGTATGTATATATATATATGACGGACGCCCCGTGGCTTCTCTCGCGACCGGTTCGAAATTCCTTAATTTGAAAAACAGAGAGTATCGTTGTAGAGGAATTCAAACCAATTGTGAGATTGACAGCGAGGTTCGTCAACAAGAAAGGTGTCACAGAGCTTGCAACCAATTAAAAATACCGAGTATTGAACTCGGGTCGTTCTCCCTAGGAATTGAAATATTATAGCTCGCGAATGGTTGTGAAAATATCGGGGTTACAATGGTTGAGCATCGGTAACAAGAGCAAAAAAATGAAACAAAGATAGATCTGATGATAATAACGGTGCTTGGTCTGGGTTGAAGTATAATGTGTCCCTATGATCACCACTAATCCCAATTATGAATGGTTGTCACGTAAGGCACAAAGCCCATTCTGTCAAACGGTCGAATGGGTGGAATTAATCTCGTTCCGAACGTCCTATGCATACACAATAACGTAGAACCAAGGTCTCAACAGAGCTCGAGTAAATCCCGCGTCACCAGGAAGAACTCACCAATGGTGTACTTTGCACCAAATTGAGTCTGTCTCATTTAAGGTTCTCCCGTTATTGCCATTGGCATAGCATCATCAGAACAGTTTTAATCCGGGCCTTAATCGATTCTTATCCTTAGGGATTAGTGGCTAAGATCATCCACACTTCAACCCATGACTAAGACACAAGAATACTACTCCATAATTATAAGAAACAAAACATCAAACACTTGGTGGGCGTAGTAAATAAACATGGTAAATAGCAAGAGAAATAAAAAATCAATATGATCAATGGAGTAAAGAAGCAAGAGAATCAACAATTATCACTAAAGGAACAAGAAAATAGCAATAGATCATAAGAGAAAATAAAATTCAGCAAGATCAAGATAAGAACATAAGAACATGAAAACTAGAAATAAGAAATAAAGAAATAGATGAAAGAAACAAGTGTAAATTGCATTAATTAAACAAGAGAAGTAATTAACAAGCATTCAAACATGAATTAAAAGAAAGAGTTTGGCTAGTGAGGGCTGGAAATTAGAAGAGAAAATGAAAAACACTATGAACTAGAAGAGAGAAAATGAGAGAGATGGAAGACTCTCACAAATTCCTCCTAAACTATCTAATCTATCGAAATAATCCTAATGGTAGTGTGTGGTGTAAAGTCTCCTTGTGCTTCAGCTACTCCTCCTTTATATAGAGTGAATTTGGGCATCAAAGAGGCTTGGCCTAGGCCCCAAAACTTGAAATTCCACTTCTAGGCTTCAATTTGGGTGATTTTGAGTTGCAGGATGCGCGTGCATCAGTATTCGTTGCGCATGCAACGCTGTTAGCGTCAGCAGGTTGCGTGCGCAACTTCATTTGTTGCGTGGGGAATTTCCCTAGTTGCTTGTGCAACAACTCCGCTAGCAACTCCGCTAGCAACTTTCTTCCCTTTTTGGCTTCTCTTCTTGAATCCTTTGCTTCCAATGTTTTTTTTAGCCTTTTCCAAACATTTCTCAATCCCTAAAATCCTGAAATACACTAGTAAACATATCAAGGTACCAAGAGGGATGGGATTATACAAGTTTCTCTTAATTCTAAAGCTAATTTAGCATGTTTATGAAACTTAGAATAATAATGGCAAAGGTTCATAAACATGGTTATTCACAAGCGATTATGTGGTTTTAGGTTGATAAACTCATCAAATATAATGCATATTTTATCATGAAATATGTGTTCATCAAACTACCCCACACTTAAAAATTAGCATGTCCTTATACTCAAGTGAATAAAACCAAGAGGTGAATGGAATTTCCTAATCATTACAAAACAAATTCAAGAGTCATAAATAGGAGAATGCACAAGGATCAATCTTATGAATGACATGACATTCAAAGAGAGATTAGATAATCATGCGCAAGAGTATGGGCAAACGTATTACAGTAAATACTACCCCCAAAAACAGTTAAGCTCAAAAGGATTCAAACTTGTCTTACATCATAAGGAATGTTCTTAATCATAGAGGCGAGCTTAAGAACCCTTACTGGATGTGTATACACTCTATTCACTCAAGTGTCTAGGGTCAAAAACTCTCAATTCCTTTCTAATCTTGCTTTTCACAAATTAATCTTCATCTAACCAATCAACATCAAATGTATATATGTGTGCAATATCAAGAGGGCTTTTCACGGTTGTAATGGGGCCAAGGTGAAGGTAGGAATTCATATTTGGCTAAGTGAGCTTGAAGACTCGAATATTTGATTAATAAAGGATGCACCTAGCTCTTTCTTTTTCTTCACTCTAACCCAAATGTTTTTCAACCTTAAGACTCAAAATGCAATTTGAAGATATATGTGATGCATTTTTCTTATAATGAATGATTATGGCATATGCACTTACTTATTTGGTAGCTTTTTTTTGCTACTTTAAAGTGACAAAAGACTTTTCTTTTTCTTTTCTTTCTATTTTCTTTTCATTTATTTCTATTTCCTCTTTTTTTTTTTTCTATTTTCAAATATATTTTCTTGTCACTTTTCTCTTTTCTTGATAACTTGTGCAAGTGTAAATACCTATGATGTATATATTTTTATGCATACATGCCATTCCCAAATGCCTTAAGATATTTCTTCTTTTGAAAACCCATTTTCACCCACTCACAGTGTATTATCTTCCTCAATTCCCTTTCTTTTCTTCTCTCATAATTGAAATGCCTAACCACTAAATCCAAGATTAATCAAAGATCAAGTAAAGACAATCATGGATTTGCACTTTCAAGGCTTGTAATGAGCTAAATACGAATAAAGGGGTATTAAGGCTCAAAGTTGGCTTCAAGGGTGATTTTCAAGGTTTAGGCCATTTGGTAAGTGAGCTTTTGAAAACAAAGGCCTCAATCATATGAATGCACACAATATAAACAATGATAGACATATATAATCAATTAATTCATGAATTACAATCATAGAAAAGGAAGTAACACACAAAAAGAAAATAGTGGTTCTTTGGAATGTGGAACCACCTTGTTTAAGGATCAAATCTCTCTATATTGTGTGTTCTTTCACTCTATTTTATGATTAGAAAATTTTTCAAATCCGGTGTAAAGATCAAGTTTCAAAAGATTTTCAAAGAAAATTTTCATGGTGGGGTCCCAAAAAGGGCAGACAATTAGAAATCCTGTTTGAAGTACAATTATCATCCATAAGAGAAGAAACCGATTGGATGTCAATTTTCAAAATGGAAAAACTCAATAATGTTTTTCAGAGGACATCAAATCTCAGCAAGTTTAACCACCAAAGAAGTCTATAACTAGAGTTCTAATAATTCAAACAAACAACTAACTACTAGGAAAGCATAGAAATAGTTCAACTAGAACTAAAATAGATCAAATTGTTTGTGAAAGTTGTGGAGCCCTACTACCCCACACTTAAAATGTGCACGGTCCTCTGTGCACCAAGTATGAAGTGTTGCTCCGCCGAGCCGCTCATGATCTACTCATCTTCCACGGACTCCCCTCCTGCATATGTGCTAGCATCCCCAGTTGCCTCAGCACTCTGAAAGTCCTCATCCTCTTCTGCATCTCCCTTTTCTGCCAATCCAGCTCCTTGTTCCTACTGATTCTGGGAGATTTCGGGAGAAGATACCTGCTCCAATCCTGAGGTGTCCAATCCCGGATGTAACATGAGCATCAGTTGTTCATGCCTACGCATGATACGCTCATTTCTCTGGAGTGCCCTCATGAGATCCCTCCTCAAAGGCTCAGGTGAGCTAGGAGCGGAGGGTGCGGGGATATCCACAGGGGCTGCTGGTGGTGGAATGGGAGTGCAACTTCTTCCTCCTCCTCACGCCACTTCCCATAAGGGAAAAACTGCTAGGACTTCGGAATTTTCAGTATCATATCCCCCGGGAGTTTTGGAACATTATTGTCTTGGGCCCATTTGGTAATGAACATAGGATATAGGAGCGAATGATTCTTTGACTTGGTAGGATCAGTATTCATGGCATAGCTCATGACTGAAGGGAGGGAAATTGGCATATCCATCATAAGGGCATAGATCAGAAGAACTATCTCCATGCTCAAAGTAGTTTCATGCCTAGTGGGGTTGATGTTGCACACAATAAGTTTCAGCCACATCCA
>JASCZI010090856.1:41104-51704 GCA_036250425.1 Stylosanthes scabra
TTCATAATTCAGAATCTTCTTCTTGGGCCTAGCGGGTATGACTGGATTGCGTGGATCCTCCCACCATGTGGCTCCTTCCTTACCAATGACCTTGAAAACATCATCCATGTTTAGTGCGTTTTTGTTATAAGCAACAGAGATTTCTGAGTATCCACATTTTCCTTCGAGCTTGGGAATATTCAAGACTTCCTCAATGATGCTCATAGAGCATCGTATCTTCTTCCCCCTCAGAAATATCTCACGCTGGTCTTTCTTAGCCCGGTTTGCATAAAACTCCCACACCCATGATAGATTGATTGGGGTACTTGGTTCATACATGAAGTCCCATCCTCTTGCTAATATCCGTTCCTCAAAGGTGTCCTTTCCCCTAGGAAACTTGATGGTACGCTCATGAATGACTCTTCTCTCTTCAAGGGTCTTAGCTCTTTTCTCATGTGCGGGGGTTTCATACAATTGGATTTCAAGCGGAGGTTGTTGTTAAGAGGTTGAACCACGGACTCTAGTGGATGGTGCTTTTGTCGGTGCTTTTCCTTTGCTTGCCATCTAGGAAATGAGGAATTCATACAAGAAAAACCAAGTAAGATGATGTATGAAGTAAGGAAAGCAAGTATTAGAGTTATGGAATCAACCAAGGTCAAGTGCATTTCAAGCATTCAAGTGCTATTTTCACATAAACTCTAACACTTGTCAAATCCCATATGTCAAATAATTAAGCAAGCTAACCATTTTCAATCAATCTATGCAACAATGTTTGGTATTCATGATAATGAACAAAGACCAAATACATGGTGATCAAGCATATAACTTGGAAACAATGTCAATGTTAAAGCACTTTACCAAACAAGCAATTATTGTTGGTTATGTGAACAATCCTCAAAAACATGACTAATCATGCATATAAACTATGGAGTGCACATCTAAGCATCAAATCATTTCAATTTTGGCATCAAAATCATTCAAAGACCAAAGCAAATCATAGTTCAGCTTGCAAAGCAAGGATTATACCAAAATAGAAATGAATTTTGCTTTAGGGCATTTTATCAAACACTTGATGTGCAATTTTTGCAAAACATGGAATTTGTGTCAAAACCAAGTGTTCAATCCCCAATCATAATCACAAAAGCACCATTATCAATCAACAATTATCAATGATTGTCAAGAAACATACAATTGGTCTTCTAATCCTAGTTTGCTAGCCAAACTAACATGGCCTAAAACTACCACTACATGAACTAAGCACCAAAGAAAATGGATGATGGGATGAGATGAGTAAGTTGATGATGTACTTACATGATGATGATGATGATGATGATGATGAAGATTGATGATGATAATGAAGATGGATGATGATATTTGGTCTGTATCAATGGTACGAAGATGAGAGAATGAGTGTAGATGGAGTTATGGAAGTGATGAAATGATGAAATGAGAGTTTGGAAATGGTGTTTGGACATTTAAAAGCATGAATGGGGGGTTGGGGGCTAGGTTGCGCACACAATAACTAGTGTTGCGCATGCAACACTTGGTGGCGTTGATGGTTGCTTGTGCAAGCATGCTCGTTGCGCACGCATGAGAGGGGTTGCGCACGCATGCTTGTTTGGCATGGAATTCCCTTGCTGCCAAAGGGTTCATTGCGTGCGCAACATAGGAGGTTGCGCACGCAACTTTGCATTGTCAGGAAGTTGGTTGTGCAACTTTGAAGGTTGCACAAGAAATTTGAGAGGAACAAGATCAAATTTTCATCAAATGTTTTCAAATCTCATGCATCAAACATGCAAAATCTTGTTCCTAACTCTTTTATTTCTTTTGAAAAACCTATCTTTCACAAACAACTATGTACAAAACACAAGAAAACAAGATTGGAAGGTGCTACCATGGTGGGTTGTCTCCCACCTAGCACTTTTGTTTAGTGTCCTTAAGTTGGACATTGTTGAATGGTGGCTTTATTACTTCCATTTTGAATTATCCTTCACTAAGTGAGCATCAATACTTTTGTGATGGTGAAGGATTTTCTTAAAAATCTTCAATTTGCCTAAAAGCTTGTCAAAGCTTGAACATTGCAATATCATCTTCTTTTCCGGTTTATCTTCTTCTTGCTTCTTCTTCTTTTCTTTCTTCCTCTCCAAGTTCAAAGGGACTTTCTTTTTCTTCTTCTTCAATTGAGGGGGAGTAATCCTCAACCCCTTTCCTTTGAAACCATCAGTTTTCAGATTTTCAGATTTCGCACTTTTCAAAAGCTTGTTCTCAATCTCTTTACTACCAACTTGAAGTTGATGAGCACCTTTCTTCCGAGGCGCTGGTGGACGAGTCACATGAAAAACCTCAGTGATTTTTCCTACCAAAAGGATGAAGGTATCATCATCATACTGGAGCTTAAATCTCGCAGTTTTTAAGACTGGTCTTCCTAGCAAGACTTGAGGTCTTCCTCCTTTATCCCCTTCAGTCGGTCTAATAACATGGAAATTAGCTGGGATTGTTAACTTCCCCACATTCACCATAACATTTTCAGCGATTCCGGCCACTAACACAATGCTAGGATCAGCTGTTGTGAAAACTTCCTTTGATTTCTTCAACGGACCAAGATCCAGAGTTTCAAAAAGTGCGTACAACATGACATTACCACAAGCTCCCGGGTCACACAAACATTCGGGGATATCAACCCCTCGAATCTTACTAGTAACCAAACATGGACCGGGATCTTCGCTTTTAACCGGTATCTCGGTTTCCTTTACCTCGTTTCCGCAGAAAATAGTGGCAATGAAGAATGTCTCGCCCTTGGTTTCCTCTTCAACCACTTCATCATCAACCTCTTTTTCAGGTTCCTTTTCAACTTCCTCATCATCTGAGTCATCAGACTCTGCCAACTCAGCCAACAGTTCATATAACCAGTCATCATCATTCTCTTCTTCCTCTTCCTCATCATTTTCATTGTGAACCATATTAATACCTCCTTTGGGATTTGGAAGAGGTTGGGATGGTAGTGGACTTGAGGTAGAAGGTTGGGATTGTGGGTTGGTGGCTGGTTGATTGGTGAATTTATGGAGCAACTCGGTGATATGAGAAAGTTGGGATTCGAACCTTTTCTGAGTTTCTTTCATCTCCCTACTTTCTTGTTGATAGGCACAGAGAGTTTCTTCATAATTGGGTGGAGGAACATTTGGTGGAGGGTAGGTTTGTCTAGTATGAGGTGGTTGGTATCTTTGGTTTTGTGGGTTTGGTGATTGGTTATATGTGTATAGTTGGCGGAATTGGGTCTGTTGCGGTTGTTGGGATGAGTTCCACCGGTTCTGCTGGTTATCACGCCACCCTTGAGGCTGTGTGTAATACTGTCTGTTGTTGGGTGGAGATTGCTGGTTTTATAGAAGTTGTGAGATGCCGCAATGGTATGGTCTTCCTGCAATTGGGGGCATTCATCTGTATGATGTGAATTGCATGAACATATGCCGCAATGCTTGACCGGCACCTGTTGAGAAGTATTGGCTTGTTGTGTCAAAAGTTTTGGGGTTGCTGCTTGTCCTTCCTTAATCTCCTTTAACATAGCAGCTATATCAACCAAAGACTTCGCAAGAATGGTTGATTCAGAAGGAGTAACCTCGAAAACACCTTTTGCACCACATGTGGCCCTTACTTTAAAGTGATGGTTGTTATTGGCCATTGACTCTATCAATTCCCAAGCTTCCTCGGGCATTTTGTTCATCAAAGTTCCTCCCGCGGAGGCATCAACCATGGCTTTGTCAGTTGAAGTCAATCCCTCGAAGAAGTAATTTATCAGAAGGAGATCAGAAATTGAATGGTGAGGACATGAGGTCAATAATTTCTTAAAACGCTCATAGTACTCAAATAGCGTTTCCCCATGAAGTTGAGTGATCCCAGATATCTCCTTTCTGATGGCATTAGTTGTTGATGGTGGAAAGTACTTTTCGAGGAACCTTCTTTTAAAAACCGCCCAATCTGCAGTCACTTCTCTGGATAGAGTATGGTACTAGTCTTTGGCCTTGCCTTCCAAAGAGAAGGTGAAAGCAAAGGCTTTCACTGCGTCGTCATCACCCCCAGTCCTTTGGGTGGTGGCACAAATCACATCAAAGTCTTTCAGATGCTTTATCGGGTCCTCACCCGGCATCCCATGGAATCGCGGAAGCAAATTGATTAGACCAGATTTCAATTCAAAATTTTCATTCAGCTCCAGAAATCGAACTGACTGATTTTCCAGAGCCATACTTGCTCCGCCCATTTGTTTCAGAGTAATCCTGGGAAGGACTCCCATGTTGGAGGTACCTGTGTCAGAAGAAGAAGGTATATCAAAGTCAAAATCAGAGTCAGATGAGTATGCAGAATTGTTCTCGGATGCCAAATTTTCGGTTTGAGAACTCAAGTTGTTCTCAAACTCAATTCTATGCCTAACTTGCCTTGCACGTCTAAGTGTTCTTTCAATTTCAGGATCAAAAAGCAGCAAGTTAGGATCAGAATTCGACCTTAGCATTCAACAAACAATTCATAAGTGAAAATAAGAAATTATCTACCAAACTAACAATCCTATCCTAAATATCTACAAACTAACATATTCACAATATCAACATTTTCACAGACAACCATGAACAAGCGCACATGTTTTCAATTCCCCGGCAAAGGTGCCATTTGACAGACGCCCTGCGGCCGCTCTCGCGACCGGTTCGGAATTCCTTAATTTAAAAACAGAAAGTATCGTTGTAGAGGAATCCAAACCAATTGTGAGATTGACAGCAGGGTTCGTCAACAAGAAATGTGTCACAGAGCTTGCAACCAATTAAAAATACCGAGTATTGAACTCGGGTCGTTCTCCCTAGGAACTGAAATATTGTGGCTCGCGAATGGTTGTGAAAATATCGGGGTTGCAATGGTTGAGCATCGGTAATAAGAGCAAAAAAATGACACAAAGATAGATCTGATGATAATAAGGGTGCTTGGTCTTGGGTTGAAGTATAATGTGTCCCTATGATCACCAATAATCCCAATTATGAATGGTTGTCACGTAAGGCACAAAGCCCATTCTGTCAAACGGTCGAATGTGTGGAATTAATCCCGTTCCGAACGTCCTATGCGTACACAATAACGTAGAACCAAGGTCTCAATAGAGCTCGAGTAAATCCCGCGTCACCAGGAAGAACTCACCAATGGTGTACTTTGCAACGAATTGAGTCTGTCTCATTTAAGGTTCTCCCATTATTGCCATTGGCATAGCATCATCAGAACAGTTTTAACCCGAGCCTTAACCGATTCTTATCCTTAGGGATTAGTGGCTAAGATCATCCACACTTCAACCCATGACCAAGGCACAAGAACACTACTCCATAATTATAAGAAACAAAACATCAAACACTTGGTGGGCGTAGTAAATAAACATGGTAAATAGCAAGAGAAATAAAAAATCAATATGATCAATGGAGTAAAGAAGCAAGAGAATCAACAATTATCACTAAAGGAACAAGAAAATAGCAATAGATCATAAGAGAAAATAAAATTCAGCAAGATCAAGATAAGAACATAAGAACATGAAAACTAGAAATGAGAAATAGAGAAATAGATGAAAGAAACAAGTGTAGATTGCATTAATTAAATAAGATAAGTAATTAACAAGCATTCAAATATGAATTAAAAGAAAGAGTTTGGCTAGTGAGGGCTGGAAATTGGAAGAGAAAATAAAGAACACTATGAACTAGAAGAGAGAAAATGAGAGAGATGGAAAACTCTCACAAATTCCTCCTAAACTATCTAATCTATGGAAATAATCCTAATGGTAGTGTGTGGTGTAAAGTCTCCTTGTGCTTCAACTACTCCTCCTTTATATAGAGTGAATTTGGGCATCAAAGAGGCTTGGCCTAGGCCCCAAGACTTGAAATTCCACTTCTAGCCTTCAATTTGGGTGATTTTGAGTTGCAGGATGTGCGTGCATCAGTATTCATTGCGCAAGCAACGCTGCTAGCGTCAGCAGGTTGCGTGCACAACTTCATTTATTGCGTATGCAACTTCTGCTTGCTAGCAGAGTTGCTTGTGCAACAGGCAGAGTTTCGTGGGCAACTTCCCTAGTTGCTTGTGCAACCTGCTAGCAACTCCGCTAGCAACTTTCTTCCCTTTTTGGCTTCTCTTCATGAATCCTTTGCTTTCAATGCTTTCTTTAGCCTTTTCCAAACATTTCTCAATCCCTAAAATCCTGAAATACACTAGCAAACATATCAAGGTACCAAGAGAGATGAGATTATACAAGTTTCTCTTAATTCTAAAGCTAATTTAGCATGTTTATCAAACTTAGAATAATCATGGCAAAGGTTCATAAACATGGTTATTCACAAGCGATTATGTGGTTTTAGGTTGATAAACCCATAAAATATAACACATATTTTATCATGAAATATGGGTTCATCATAATGCTAGGTAACCAATAAAAATTCAGCCAATATTAGGCAACAACTTAAATTGAATGTTCTATTTCTTTAGGTTTTGAATGTTCTATTTCTAAAAAAATATTTATAGAGTTATATGTATATTTGATTTTCAGAAGTTTTTGATTGTGTGGTATAAAATGTTTTGTTTTTAATATTTTGGATGTTCTTCTTTTAGATATAATTTGTTAACTAAAAAAAGGTTCTTGCTACGATACGTATACTAATTAATATGTATTGATACTTTAACCATTTTAAGCCAATTAAAATTCTCCACGCAGCTTTCATTTATCACAGTCAGCAATATCTTTTTTTATTTTTATAATAATTATTTATCACTTTATATATCAAAATACCCTTATAAATCATTGTTAAAATACTAATTTATCCCTTTTAGTATATTTGTTAAATGACTAAATAACCTTTTATTTTTATGACAATAATACCCTTCACAACACCAGAAAAAAAAAACAAAACTCAAACCCAATAATGATCTAATAATAAACAAAAAAAAAAAATCAAAATCATCATCATCAACAATGCCTCCACATTGAGCCCATTCTCCCTCAATTTCACGCAATCCCTTCTCTTCCATCTTCTCCCCTCCGCTGTCGTCCGCCCTCACCGCGCCGTGGTTGCCGCCGCACTCCTGCCACTCACCCCCATCGCCCCCTCCACCACAACCATCCCAATCTAAATCTAGCTGCAAGCCGCCACCACCACTCGTCGTCAGTATCACTTTTTCCTCCGCTCTTCTCTCAGCCTCCGGTCGTCCGCCCCCACCGCGTCATGGTCTACCCCGCTCCGATATCCTGACCAGATTAAATGCAACATTGTGGTGAGGAAGCACCACAGAATTTGCAGGCCATCCAGTTTTTTCTAATTGTTGGTTATCATGTCGTTAAATTGAATGAAACTATATGCTGATTTTATACCATTTTTTGTCTTACTTTGAATTGAATAAAAACCCTTTTTCCAACTATTATTTCGTCTGAGGAGTTTCTCTTTGAGTCCTCTAATTTTCTTGTGTGCATATTTGTAGATAATAGCATGTAAGTCATTATGGTATCATATTTTTACTTTATTTCACTATTGTTTCTCTTTGAGTTTCTCTTTGAGTCTTTGAATCACATTGTTCTTTATTTCTTTTGACTTTGGTGTTGGCATACTTGTGTTTAATCATCAATCCTTATTATGAAGCATATAGTATCTACTTAAAAGAATTCATACGTAAGTCATCACCATATTAAGAAACTTATGGAGTAGTGCTCTGTTGCACAAATAATGCCAATTAAAGTGTTATTCTACCGGGAAAGATCTAATAGAAACTAGTGAAACCTCTGTCACTACTGAGCAGGTTGCTTGGATTGTTTCTGGTGCAGATGATACGTTTGTGAGAAAAGAGAAGCAAGGTTTATCTTATGCCAGTTCCTTCCTTTTATTCCTTGTACCTTCCCAAGAAAAAGCTTTACAGGTCATATAAGCATCCTCGTTCATGCTTACAATTTAAATGTTGATCTCCTTTCTTGTCCAGTAAAAGATTAGTAAAATAATTCATTCCCCTACTAACTAGTTGTCCCTTGCATATTCTCAAAAGGAAGGTTGAGACATGGGACTTTGTAGGCCATTTCAAAATTATGTTTTTTTTTTTTTTTTAAATATTGGAAGTTTGAATATTATTCAGATATTCGAAAATGTCTTACTTTAACTATATTTGTGATTGTGTCTTGGGTGGTGCTGCATTTCATTTCATTTGTGAACACATAAACATCATAATGGAAAGGATTTGGTCACTGAATTTCATTAAACACTTATAACTTTATTCTCTTCATGTTTCACCTGATGATGAAATAGATTGGGTCACTTGAATCTTCTGAGTTGGATTCTTCTAACTCCTAAGTCATACTTTGAATTCATGAGTATGGCTCCATGTTGAATTAAAATTTTCTTTGAGATAAATTTGTTTAGAAATTCATAGTTCATCTCATTTTATCTGATGCTTGTCCTCAATAGCACAAAGGTGCGGTGCAAAAAATAATCCTTTGATTATTTTGTTTTTTTCTCCTGATACGTATATTATGTCTTCTTACCATACAAAACATTTTGATCGTCAAGTTTGTGGGGTCAAGAAAGTCACGTTCTTCCCTTGCTAAGTTGCTATTATCTTTTATCTTTAAATATAAAGCTATAAAACACCATTCTACTATTATCCTTGAGTGAACAACTATATTTTCTTGATTGCAGCTCTTGTGCCCAAGAAATAATCTTGTTTTGCAATTATTTTATGCCTCTTCTTTTCATTTGTTTTGCAGCTCATAACACCATCCACTTTGAGTGAATTCCTGAGCTTGGTTGTCATGGATAATAGTAGCACAAAGTCGAAGGAGGATGTCGATGAAACCCAGGATTTGAGCTTTGAATATATATGAGTGTAATTCCAATGAAATCGACAACATGGCAGCTGCAGATGTGAACATGGTCGAAGGAAACGCGACCAACATTGATGGCGAAGAAAAGTTGATGACTGATTTGACAACCGAAGACATATTTGGTGTTTGATAGTGAATCCGAAGTATGCGACTTTTATGCTAGATATGCAAGGTGTCATGGATTTGTTTCTCGAAAAGACTTCAGGTCTGTAGATGTTAGTGGCAATATAAATACAAGACAATTGGTATGCAATAAAGCAGGAGCAAGACATTGGAAATACCTTGAAAAGAAAAATCGGCAAAGGGAGCATAGAGCAATTACTCGCGTCAATTGCCAGGCCGGGATTCGCTTTATTCGTGATGGCAGGTCGGGAAGGTGGAAAGTCAGTGCTTTTAACAGCAAACACAACCATTCATTATGTCCACTCAAGTACAGGCATCTTATTGCTGCTAATTGTGGGCTTGAAGATGTTGACAAAGCACAAGCAGACAGCATGCGGGCATTCGGTGTGAGAACATGCCACATAATGGGTTATATGGTAGGCCAAAAAGGTGGATTCGACAAAGTTGGATTCACACACAAGGACCTACACAACCACATTTCTAAGACCAGATGTGACAAGGTAAAAGATGGCGACGCATCTGCTGCATTGGCTTATCTGCAATCCAGGGCAGATAATGAACCATTATTTATGGGGAAGTACATGTTGAAATATGGTAAGTTAGATAACTTGATATGGGCTGATGGAGCAAGTATTATTGATTATGAATGTTTTGGTGATGTATTGGCTTTTGACACCACTTACAAGAAAAATGTGTATCATAAGCCTCTCGTAATATTTTCTGGAACCAACCATCACAGGCAAACAATTATCTTCGCATGTGCCTTGCTTTCAATTGAGAGGACCGAGTCATTCAATTGGGCATTGGACGTGTTCATGAAAATTATGTCGAACAAACTACCTGGAGCAGTCGTGACAGACGGGGATCGTGCCATGAAGGAGGCCATCTCGGAAAAATTTTCCAATATTCCGCACCGCCCTTGTGCTTGGCATATCCATCTTAATGTCATTTAGAATATAAAGGACAAGCATTTTTTTGGGTGACTTCAATTTACTGCTCTATGGACAATTTACTCGAGAAGCATTTGAGGAGAAATGGAGCGATGTTATATCTAGGAGTGGGCATGGTTTGAAACCAAACCACATCCAAACCTCATCCATTTTAAAACCATATTTTTGTTTTAAAAACCAAACCTGAACCAAATTTGTAAAAGAAACCGATTTAAAACCGGTTTGGAAAAACAAAAACTGGTTTTAAATCGGTTTGAAGAACTCAAACCGGATTCTCAAAAAAACCAGTTTTAAATCCGGATTTCACGAAAATCCGTTTCTAAATCCAATTTTTTCTAAAATTCGGTTTCTAAACCAGATTGCTGTATAAAAAATCCAGTTCTAAATCCGGATTTTCACTAAAATACAGTTTCTAAACCAGATTGTTATATCAAAAATTCAATTCTAAATCCAATTTTTTGAGCATCTAATTCTCAAACCAAATTTTTAAACTATAAAGTATATAAGTCAACAAAATACATGTCATTAAGTCAACAAAATATATATAAAATTAAGTCATTAACATAATATCAAAAGATTTACATAAACTCCTAACAAACACCATCTTGAAAGAAAATATATCAACAAAATATATATATATATATATATATATATATATATATATATATATATATATATATAT
>JASCZI010090857.1:22817-36058 GCA_036250425.1 Stylosanthes scabra
CGAACCAACTGCGACAGCAGTCTGCTGCCATGTATTAAGCCTGACCCGACTACCTCCTATCATTGCAAGTGCTACTTCACTTTCCGATCAGCAAAGCCTAACAACAAAACATATTATAGCTTCATAAATCATAACCCACTTCTTTGTTTCAGTTCGTACAATATTAAAAAGTGAATCCGAATTTAGTGATTAGCTATATAATGCTATGTAGTCCCTCTAAATAGAGCACACCGATGCTTATCATGAAGAATTTGGACAACTCAAATGGCCTATCTTTTTCTTTTTTTATCTCCTTATAATCTAGACAACGAGCTACATGTCTCACTATATCCTTCTTCCTGATAAAAAATCAAACAAGTGTGTTTGAAGTTTGGACAAATTATTGATGAAAATCTTCTCCCCTACAAATGCTTATGTAAAATTTACCTATAGAAAAACAGTGATCACTCAACAGAAGGTGCTGTTAGTCATTACAATTTAACTATGAACAAATACAGGTCCTTTGAGAGTTAATGAATTGAACCACAAAAAAGTAGTTACATGTGTTTTGTGTTTGACTCTAAAATGAGTTATACTTTGTTGCATTAAAGTTTAAGGGGGCACCTGACTTCCTGAGGTCAGAATAGAGGGTCAGAGAAAGGTATAACTTTCTTTCTCAGTCACTAACATTACCAATAACAAGGATATAATAACATTCTATCATGTATGTAATTTTTTTCCGATAAAAGGATCCCTTCAAGCAGAAAAGGAGAAACTTTTTTTTTATTAGTGCAAATAAGTTTTTATTTGAGAAATCCAAATAATTTTTCCTCTGTATCATTGCTAGAAAATCATGAAATTTGGTATTGAACAAGAGGCAACAATTGCAAATCAAGGTTCAGAAGCATAAATGACAGATCAATAGTCAAATTCATCAAAACATCAGACTTTTGGAATTTATTTATAGCTATGGATCAATCATCAATATATATATTATATATACAACCTTGTTTATGTGCATATTGCATATACACATTAACACACACATCAGATTAAGTATAGGTTTGCACTTGTTTATAATAGCTCCTGCTTCACGCAGATATCATATATATCTATTTGTTATACCAAAAGCCATATATCAAGTTATCAACCGATGGAATTTTAAATCTACCATAACAACCTCCAAACAACAAGTTCATCTAGCCATGTTTTCCAATGAAGAGAAACAGGGGGAAAAAAATGGGGGGTGGGGGGAATTTAGATCATTTATGCTGGCCACTGACCAAGTATGTTGCAATCAGAGATTCAGAGCCATATTCCATAATTTGCAAGTTAAATCTATTGTTTTCTTTCTCTCTTTGTTTGAGTTTCATTCAATTAGAACATGATCAATTCAATTCTAATAACTTCAATTCTTAAAAGCCTTCCGAAGTAACAGAAAAACTTCAGACCAACATTCATGTCAAAAAATAAAAAAAAATAAAAAAAAAACAAACAGGGGAAGACAGAGTTAGGGAACTGACGCCGCGAGGCAGGCGGCGAGCATGGACCGGAGGCTGCTGCGTTGTCACTGCGGGACGCGACAATGGACGCTGCAGCGGGCTGAGACGGTGGACGCTGCGCTGCAGGCTGCGATGGCTGCTGGCGCCCCTGCTGTGTTTCTCTCTCTCTGAATGAGTTCTTCTAAAGGTTCTGAAAACCGGACCGGTCATCGAACCGCTCAAGCTACTGGTTCACTGGTCCAACCGTGGTTCAATCGAAAAAACCAAAAACTTCAGGGACAAAATTGAAACAAAATGAAACTTAGGGATATTTTTGAAACTTTTAGTAAACTTCAGAGACAAAAAATATACTTAACCCGAAAATAATACAAAAATAAGAATCAACACACAAAAATAATCAAATATCCTTATATAAACATAAAAATCTTAGCCAAATTAAGTGTCCATCAACAAAGTTGTTATTTATAACTTATAATTCAACCAAATACAACTCATAATCAACTAACAAAAACATTCAAATCTATGACTTATTTATGAGTTATGAATTTTTGATACATTTAAGAATAGGAAGTTATATTAGTTATATTGACCAGAAGATCTTTAAGAGAATACAGTAAAAAAAAAAAGGAAGCAGTTTTGACTTTTGACAAATATGTTTCACTAATGTACTCAAAGAGAAAAAAAAGCAACTGCAATTCTATGACCTTATTTGAGTCATGACAGCTAAAACTTTTGAGAGGTTATACAAATAGTTTATTAACTAAATCAACCATGCTTCTTTAATCAAGTTCATATAAAATCAGCTATGCTTATGTTTCATGCATTCCAAACCTACTGCACCATTTTCAACAAAAGATAGCCAAATTTTTCTCCAGCAGCAAGGTCTTGATTGGCACTATTATCTATTGCTGAAGAAAAATTCAGGCAAGCATTTAATCAGAACAAGTTAAATCAGTAACAAATATGAACACTGAACAAGTTAAACCGGTTAACAAATAACATAACAAGTTAAATCTAACTAACTATTGATTATATTAAGAACAATATTATATTTAGAAATCAGAACACAAAAATTAAACAGAACTAAAAAGTTAAATCTAACTAAACAGAACTAACAAGTAACAACTAAGTTAGTGTTAATTTTTTAAGTATTAACAGAAAAAAAAAAGCGCTCTTTCCATTGAGCAAAAATCAAAGTACTCGGCAAGGAGAAATGGAAGGAAGCAAAATAGTGACATGCATTAGCAAACAGAAGTACAGAACGTGAGAAACAACCAATTTAGCAGTAACTAAGTTAATATTAATTTCTAATAGCTAAGCTAACTAACAGCAAAAAAAAAAGGACGAAGCAAATCAACGCAGAAAGGAGAAAGAGAAGGAAGCAAACTGACATACCTGTAATGGCGAAGACGGCGAAAAGACAGCGAAGGGAGTGACGACGAGAACCGTGGTGGCTGCGCAGTCGTTTTCGCGGCGTTGGATTAGGCGATTTTCGTGAGTCTCCTAACTTGTGAGACGAGATGGCCGGCGAGGATGACGCCGTCCACCACGGCGAACGGCGGCAGCTGGTTGAGGAGTGAATGGGGGGTTTAGGGTTTCTTCCGTTGTTTTGAAGGGGAAAACAGAAGAAATTAAAAGTAATTTATTGTGTTGTTGTGTATATCGGAATTTAATTACTTGGTTTGGTTTCAAACTTTCAATTATTACAGTATATGTTCTCCATCCATTTGATGAATACAATATTCTTTTCTTTTCTTAATATAAGAACTTATCTATCTTCACCTGTACTGTCTTACACTTGTGGATATTCTTATAAAGTCTTAAATTTAGATTTAGGATGAAACAATAGTGATATAAATTAAATTCCACACACTTAAATCTATTCCGCTGCATTTCTTAGTTTGAATCATATGATAATTCACACAAATGAAAAAACATTAAAAGGTAGAAAAAGTTAAGGTTAATATATAAAGATAAAGAAGCCAACCATCATAAAATAACCTCACTCGCTAATTTGGCTTGTTTAAGAACTTTGATACTACCCTAACCATATTTTTTTTTATTTGGCTTGAAAAGATAATATCATGAAATTGATGGTTTATTAGTTCATAATATTATCCTTGTAGTCATTATCACTGGAAATTTCATGAGTAAGAACATGATTAATTAAGTTAATTTTTTTTTCTGATCATTAGTGATTAATTAAGTCACTACTTATCGCAAAAAATGAAAGGATAATGTAGCATGAGGTCCATATGGTTTGGCAACTCCATTTTTTTTCCTATTAGTTTCGCAAAAGTAATAGCACGGCTATTGTTCATTGAAATGAAGAGAATACCCTTGTCTTTTATGTTTTTTGACCATTGTGGTGGCAAAAGTATTGGTTTGTTGGTAGATAATGAGGTCACATAATGAGGGAAAATGCGGTGTGCTTGATTGAGTCGTTAATGATGTTTATTATAATTTAGAGCATCTCCATTTAGATTTTTTTTATATCAATTTTTATTGAAATGATGAATGAACTGAATTGATATTGAAATATGCATGAGAAAAAATAAGGAAAGTGATACCGGTGTAAGTTAATATCATATCACTTTAAATGAATGCCAATTAGAATATGCCATGTGTACAATAGATTAAATGCAAGTTAATTAAATAGTATGATGTGGAACCCGAATTAATATTAAATTAAAACCAAGCATTAGAATAATAAATTTTATATTTATCCCAGATCATATATGGTCCCACAAATACTTACGTGGCATCTTATGGAATCTAAAATAATTTTAAGAGTAAATTATACTTTATGTCCCTAATGCTTGTCAAAAGTTTCAAAATTACCCCTAAGTTTTAATTTGTTTCAATTTTGCCCCTTAAGTTTTCTATTTACAACAATCTTATCCTTTTAATCAATTTTTAATAATCAATACAAAATTAAATTTTTTCCTTCCAATTTTACCCTCTTACTTATATCTTCTTCACAAATCAGAACCTCTCCTCTTTTTCTTTATCGACAAACATGAATTTTGCTGTCTAACTTCTTTGGAATTACAACAGAGGTATCCAAAGAAACATGGAATAAACTGGCATAGCTCAAAAGTTTGAATCTTGAGATACCATGAATTGGAATACACAAATATGATAAACTATCTTTGTACTGTCAGTAGCTGAATCCCCCAAAATTGGAGAAAGGGCGACTTCAATTCTAGAACTGGCCTTCCAATACTAATACCTCCAATGGTAATATGCTTAGATTGTTTTAAATATTCAAGAGAAATAGAAAAATATAATATAAGAACCAAAGAATTAGTATGCTTAAGGAGCATTTGTAGAATTATGAAAGCATATCAGTGCAGCACAAAACTAATTAATAATATAAAAATTAAAAAAAAAGCGATTCTTATTATTCTTGAGCATGTTGGTGTAGAACTGGGTTTTGGAAGGGAATAAAGCTTTGAACTTTGGATAACAAAAAAGAGTTCATTTTCTCTCACCCCATTTAGCAGCGTCTCTTTTCTAACCACCACCATCCGAATCAACCATCATCTTCATCGTTCCTTGCCACTGGTCAAAATTACCACTCATCGCGTCGCTCAGAAATGCCCTTTGACAAGCCTTCCTTCTTGAACCCTCATCTCTGTTGTTCACCGTTGCCGTGATTCTGAGAGCGTTGATGTTGTTGGTGATGATTCGGTGGTGGGCTGGTGGTGACTGGAGTTGGGGTGCGTGCGGTGGTCAATTGTTGGTAACAATGGCAGTGAGTGATACGAAGGGTGTTGAGTGGTAATGATAGTGGCGGTGGTCTTGATGTAATTGGAATTAGGGTTAAACTTAGGAGGGTAAAATTGGAAGAAAATAATTGATTGAACATTGACCATAAAAAAAATAATCAAAAGACTAAAATTGATACAAATTAAAAACTTGAAGGACAAAATTGAAACAAATTAAAATTTAAGGGTAATTTTAAAACTTTTGATAAACATTAAAGACAAAAAGTATATCTTACCCTAATTTTAAATTTAATACTAGTATTGGAGATACTCTTATAACTAACAATGATAGTGTGACATGATCAACCTAGTCAAATAAAGTAATTATGAAGTCAAACATATGATGAGATGCTTAGTTTTTAATATGCAATAAATATGGAAGAATGTCAAAAAACATGCCCCATTTTGGTTAACACCTTTTAAAGCTTCTGTTGCACTTAATTCCAAAAAAAAAAAAAGAAAAAAAAAAGCTTCTATGGCACTTGCAGCCAAATACATAACTACATAAAAACCTTCACATTTTAATGAAATTTAACCACTCCAACCACTCCCGTAAATGTTTGATCATCACATCATTTTCTTAATACTTATAACCAAAAGTAAGCACCTTTTCTCCATGCTAAACCAAAGCATATTAACATGGAATTTTCTATGATGCTAATTAGCCAAATCTTAAGCATGTACTGATGTTATGTTGTCATTCCACTATTGTTTCTTGAATCTGAAAATCGTTATTACTTGTTGCAGGAGGCATCAGATTGCACAGATGAAGGACCTGCATGAAAAGTTGTTATCATAAAGGTGCAAGTTAATTGAAAGTTATGAGAAAAATAATGAAATTTGTTTTATTTTTTTTACATAAGTGACCCATGGTCACCCTACACCACACACACAAACACACACATTTTTATTTTCTGCTCATGCTAGGAATCGATCCTAGCCCCTTCTGGATGCAACTCATTGTGGGAGCTAAGCTCTACCACTGGGCCATCGCCTCAGCTGCAATTATTAGTGTCAATTGGACTAGCCCTATAGGGCCTTGCCCTATAAGAAAGGGCCAAATCAAAACAAGGCTCCATTGCATGCAGGGCCACATGTTCAAAAAGCCCTATGGGCCAAAAGCTTTTACGGGCCAAAGGGGCCTAAGGCTAGCCCATGGGCTGCCAAATCATTTTTTTTACGTTGGTCCTTAAAATTTTCCTTACTTTTAACAACAAAAAAAATCAGTCTAAGATAGTTATTTCTAAATATATATCTTCTTCTAATTAAAATATATGGATTTGTTCTCATCTCAAAACAGAACTACTTGCATATCATTTTATTGTTGATTGTTTTCTATGTATGATATCACTGTCAATCAATTATACATAAATATACACACATAAATACGTAAAATGAATTACATAATCTTATTTTTATCATTATCAAACTATCCAAATGGCAATACAGAATGTAAGACAGAGTTACAAACCAGGCATATAAATTCAACAACAATAATAGGTATATAAATTCAAGAACAATCAAATTTGTTGGCAATGAGAATACATCAATAATCATAGTGCCAGGAGAAAAAATTTTAATTTATTAACAGTTGAAAAATTCTATCAGACATTTTATCAAACACCTTGAAGGCTTCAATGTTAAAATCATAAGAAGAAGAAAAACATCTTCCTTTAACTCCCATCAGCATCTAGAAGAAGAAAAATCTGTCCAAAAAAAGGAAGAAGAAGAAGAACAATTTGAAAACACAAACACATTCTGACAATCCATTCTTGTAATCAAATTAAAAATTAACTTACTCAACAAAGTGAAGAAGAGTAAAGCTCTAGCAATGATGATGGTTAGGAATGGTGCCGGCGGTGACTACAGATAGCGTCGACGCTGTGCGGTGGTGGTTAAGAAAAGAGTGGATGACGTAAGGATAGAAATGCATCGTTGCTCTGAAGAGCAGAGAAGATGGAAGACTGAAGAGGGATTAGGATTCTTTTGTGTGGATTGATAAATTGGGCTGAAGTGGATTATAGGGTTGGCCCTAATCCAGTCCTATTTTTTGGGGCTTATTTAGGGTAAGGGCTTGTGAGGGTTTTTTCAAATAAATTAGGGCCATGGGCCAAAAAAAATTAGAGGGTCAAGGGCTGGTCCTAGGGCTGTGGGTCTAATTGACAGCTCTAGTTGCAATAATGAAATTTGTTAAGTGAATATAATATTATTACATTTTTTTTTGTGGACTCCTCATTTGTGCACAATCAATTTTTTGTTTTTAATGAGATTTGGGCAAAAACATTTTTGCACTCGCCTTTGGAAATGCGGACTTATTGTTGGACAATAAAAAAAAATTCATGCCATTTATATCAGGGTTTGGGTGCCACAGGGCTCATATAAAACAGTATATTTTTGTATACCAAAAAAAAAACACTTTGTTTTTTTGACCGATCATATAAATAACTATTATATAAATAACTATTATATAACTATGGTGAAAAGTGTTTTTGAATGAAGAGGAAAGATTCATCATTTTACAATAAAAAAAAACAATTGAAAAAAATAAAGAGATTGTTTTCGTCAATTTTTGTTTCTTTTTCGCATTTAGACACTCCATCTATGTTTTCGTCCTGCGAGAAAGCGTGAGACATTGTTGGCCACCAAATTCTGAAATATTATTTTCTGAGACAAGTACCAAGCTCTTCAAATATGTAGTTTCAATTAGGTACTAAGATGCCTTCTTTGCATACTACATCCCCCTCATAGCCGTTTCAGTGGAGTACCCTTGATAAACCCTTCATTTAGGCCTCGTTTAGTTGTTGTTCGTGTCTAGCCAAGACATAGATACGGTGGCACACGTCCCTCGTTTGGTTCGTGAGACACAAAAAATTGATAGACACGTTTACACATAGATCCACACATTTTACATGTATTTGGTGTCTCAATAAAATGATGAGACACGGTGCTACATCGATGGACACGGAATTAGGCAATTTTATTTAGACTATTTTATCCTCACTTTTTTTTTTGTATTCCACATTTATCCTTCCCTTTTATACAAACCCTAACCATTCTGATTCGACTCATTTGTGCCTTGCAACCTCTTCATTTCTGTGTGCTCGGCTGCTCCTCTGAAATCTTTCTACTTCCTTTGTGTCTGAAAACTCAGCAGATCAAGGTTTGAAATAATTTTACTCTCTCATTTCTTTGTATTATGTCTTTGAGTACATTTGTTGGGTAACCTGTTTCTTTATATTTGTTCAAAGAAATCTATTGTAGTCTATTTGGTGATGAAGAAGGTTGAATTCCCCAAGAAATAAAATATGGGAGTTATTAAGCTTATGGGTATTGATGGGTGTTTCAATATTAAGCTTATTCTAAGCTACTTGTACCTCTAGTTAGGGGATTATTCATTCTATGCTATACTGTTGTTCTATATCCTAATTAATTAACAAGATCTGAAATTTGTATTTGTTCTTGCATGTTATAAAATTGTTTGTTTCAAGCTGATTTGTGAACATACTCCAACTAGAATGATCATCACTGATTCATCTGTTAAAATGTTTATTTTTTTTTCTCTGGATACATATACATTTAGAGAAAAAAAGACAATACTTTTTTTTTGATTTGTTTCCATTAACCTTTGTTTTGTTTTTTTTTTTTTGCATCTGGGTGTTACGGCAGTAAAGATTTCTTATTTATTTGTGTGTATGCTTTTATCTTTATGGAACAATCATACTTATTTGTGTTACACAGTACTGGAGATTTGTTACATATTTCTTTTTATGCATTTGCTTTGTATTATTTTTTTAGGAAGTGACGATGGATCGTTCTGAGCAAATTAAGATGTGTGTTGGATATTACTGGATCATGAGAATGCGATTTGATACATTAATGTTGTTTTTTTTAGTTACTTTATATATGTATATTAAGAATAGAAGGCGGGGTTATTCTTCGATCGGCCGAAGAATGAACACATTGCCATTAAGGCGAGATGCATTAGATAGCATTATTTGGTTAGGTGGAGATAGAAATTGTATTTGGGAGTTAAGAATGAGTTTAAATGCATTTGCAAATTTGTGTGAATTGCTACAAGTTCAAGGTGGGTTAGATGAGGATGGTCATGTGGGCATAGGCGAGCAGGTGGCTACTTTCTTGATCATATTAGCTCACCATACCAAAAATCGTAGCGTACAAGTTAGGTTCTATAGGTCTGGTGAAACTATTAGTAGGTATTTTCACAAAGTATTATGTTCGGTTTTACGCGTGCAAAGCATCTTATTTGCAAAGGCAGACCCTGTACCAGAGGATTGTGTAGATCCCAGATGGAAATGGTTTAAGGTGAGGCCTTGGATATAGCTCATATTTTTTTTTGGTCAAGTTTAACTTCCTATGTAATAACTGCTTTTTGTTTAACCTTTGATAGGGTTGTCTAGGAGCATTAGATGGAACTTACATAGATGTCACCGTCTCCAGGATTGATAAACCTAGATATCGGACAAGGAAATCTAGAATATCCACTAATGTCTAGGAGTTTGCGGAACATGAATTTCTTCTATGTCCTTAGCGGTTGGGAAGGTTCGGCATCTGATTCAAGGGTACTTAGGGATGCAATTACTCGACATAATGGATTGAAAATACCCATTGGTATGTTTGAATTAATCTTTTGATAAGATTGTTAGATGTTTGTTCAAGAATCTTTATAAGTCTCTTACATGTGACCAATCCTTCTATTTTAAGGTCTTATTACTTAGTGGATGCAGGCTATACCAATGGTAGAGAATTTTTATCACCATATAGAAAAGTCCGCTATCATGTGAATGAGTGGGCTCAAAGTCACCAAGCACCACAAAATCATCTAGAGTTGTTTAATAAGAGGCACTCTTCAGCTAGGAATGTCATTGAGTGATGCTTTGGGTTGCTTAAAAAGAGATGGGCAATTTTACGAAGTCCTTCGTTTTACCCCATTAGGATTCAAAATCATATAATTATTGCTTGTTGTTTGTTACACAATTTATTCGCATGAACATGGATCGTGATCCCGAAGAAGATGCACCTCTTTCACAAGAACATATACTCGTAGGAGATGATACGATAGTTGATGAAGCCCAAACAATTGATGCCGTGGAAAGTTGCGATGAATGGACTCAATTTCGGGAGGACCTATCGACTGAAATGTGGGAAAGTTGGAGAGGAGAATGTGAGGCGTAGAGTTTTTATGTTTGCTGATTTTATGGTGTATCAATTGTCATAGATTTTAAATACTGTTGAAACTGTTTGAGATATTTACTTTAATGCATGATGTATTTACTAATTTGGATCTTGTTTATATGATACTGGTATTTAGTGTAATTTTATTGGTTTATATGATACTGGTTTTTAGTTTAATTTTAGAATTTTATATGCATTTACTGGTTTAATTTTATATGCTGTATTTTATATGTATTTACTAGTTTAATTTTACTAGTTTAATATAACTTGATATAGTGAGCAATAATGATTTAAGTCACTGTATTTTCTACCACATCCCATGTAAGTGAATGTGTTAGCTGTACAAGCATTCATTGGATGAAATAGAATGAAAGATTGATAATTGAAACTCACTATTGTATGATTCTTTTGTTGCAGAGTGGTCTTCACTTGAAATAAAGGGAATCTTATCTTCACATTGTTTGGGGATCTCTTTGGCTCTTTCATTTTCTTTAAGAAGCAATGAATCACCATTACCATCTACTGAATGAACAAAGTCAGAAGGGAAACTCACAAAATGATACACATGCAAACAAGAAAGTAGCATATTGGAAAGGAATAAAGAGAATAAAAGTAATTTAGAATACGAACCAGGTGACGATGAAGAAGAATGAGGCCGAATAGGGAGAAGGAAGATTTCTTTTTTTTTTGGAGTAGGAGTGGGGGAAGAAACTCTGATCTCTCGAGAGAAAGGGGGTTTCAATTTCATTTTTGGTTTTTTAGAAATAAATTAATTTTCAACATAAATTAAAAGGATAAAATGGTTATTGTAAGTTGTATAGTGTCCTTATTCTTTGTAATCAAACATAATATTAGACACTACACTAGTGTCATGTCTATTGACTCCAAACACTATACATGAATATAAATATTTTATGTCTATGTCTCATGTATTCATGTCTAAATGTCTATGTCTTAATCCATACATCAACCAAACGAAGCCTTAGTTTCTATGATGGTATGGAATATAACCCTCGGGTCTGGGTTTTTGTGGGTGAGGGGAGTCCTTCTTTTTTTTGTCAAAGGGTGGGGGAGTCAAAATGAGCCACACTCAAATTCAATTAAAAACTAAGCAAAATCAACAAGAAAGAAAAATTAAAGGGTATTTCCCAATAAAAAAAATGGGCCTCAAAGACCAAAACAAAAAAGGCTCATCATATTATTTTATGATTATTTTCATTCACCATTAATAATATAAATATTACTTCGAGGGTCATAAGCCTTTTAATTAGCCTAACCACACTAACCATCACTGTCACTTTTGGGATCCACCTTTTCGAATCTTGTCACCGAATGTCAACTCCCCTCACATGTTCAGATGCTATTTGCCACGTGTTTACTCTCTTATTGGTCAAAATTTTTTCAGCAGATGCTGAATGTTTCCTCATTCAGCACCAGAGAACTACCCTATTAACATAAGCCATAATTCATACACTCTTGCATCAACCCATTCCATGCCTTCACAAAAACCTATATCATATCACATCATACCTCCTCTGCAGTAATTAACAAGCTTGTATAACCATAATGCAAACACTCTTGCATCAACCAATTCATGCCTTCACACAAACCTATATCAAATACCTCCACTGCAGTAACAAGCCTATATCAAATTCCATGCCTTCACACAAACCTATATCAACCAATTTCATGCATCATTCTGTAACAAATAACTCCACTGCAGTAACAAATTATGCCTCAAAACACATTATTCCTATTTCCATTCCTTCTTCAACTACCACAAACAAGCAAGAACTAAAACCCTAAGCTAAAACGTAACATTGAGAAAGAAACACAATGCATGGAATTGAGAAATGGAAGTAAAAGAAAAAAAAATACAGAGTTATAGCATACCAAATCTTTAATATAGAAAAAAAAATGCATAGATCAACAAAAATCAGTGTACCCTAACAATTCTAAGAATGATCTTTGGTCTATACATACTATTCTTTACTAAATTATGCAGGAAAAATTAAAAACAGTATCAAATCAATATGTATAAATCGATCATAGGCTTTCAGCATTCAATTTTAAGAATTGTTCTTTGGTCTATACATATTATTCTTTACTTATAGTGGTCAAATAAACTAGAAAACTAATACTATTTTTAGGGTAAACAAATAGATGGAGAGAAGCTCTTAATTAATAGGAATCATTAATTTTTTAGTGTGGAAGAGAGAAACAAGGTCGTTGCTATATGTTACGTGGTTTATGTACGAGAAGCTTACTTATAAATTAAGTTTTTCTCTTTGTTTCTTAATCAAGTTATTCAATCATAACAATAACAAAATTCTTATTCACATAATCTTTCATATTGGTGTTTCTCTTTTCAAATATATAGCGAGTGCAGTATTGTGAGTAGTGTTTAATTTCATATTACTTTGTATCTATTAGAAGTCAAAATTCCGCTGCAGACTCAACAATTGGTATCAAGAGCCAACGTTATATTATTCATTATTTGAGTGGTAAAATTCCATTTTGAATATAATGGCTTTTGCTAGTGGTAATGTCAAAGTAGGCAAATATCAAATTGAGAAATTCAATGGGAAAATTAGAGGATGCAGATGAAAAATCTGCTTATATCACAAAAGTTACACAAGGCACTTGCGGGAAAAGAGAAAAAGCCAGAAGAAATGAAAGATCAGGATTGGAAAGAATTAGATCTTGAGGCACGGGCTGCAATAATCTTATGCCTTGAGAGGGATGTTGCTTTCTTGGTGAACGAAGAAGCAACTGCAGCAGGCGTCTGGACAAAGTT